>JALPQI010017570.1:0-31883 GCA_025490895.1 Thaumatotibia leucotreta | reverse complement strand
GACGAACTACATCGTCATCTAAGCCTACACGAAACAAGTTTCGTCATCGTAAAAAACCGGGGGCAACTTTCATCTCATTATTGTCAACAACAGTCGCATTGCTTAAAAGCAAGCATTGTCACAAAGGCGGTTACATTTTTCATAAAATACTTGTCGAAAGCCTCCCACACGGGGTCTCAGAGCCTCCGGGCCTGCGTAACGAGTGCCCGTGTATGGAATGGAGACTCTTCACACGACAGCCACTCGACTTCATTCCCCTCTCTCATTCTAACACTCCACAAAGACAGGGATGGAAACCAACTCTCCGTCATATTTTTCCCTTTACCACCCTCGGCATCTCGAGCGTTCTTTTACATAAAAGAGCTCCTTGAGAAAATAATAACGCCGCTGTTCAAAGGGCACCAACTTTCGCCAGCCGAACCTTTGATTTTCGAGTTCGCAAAGAATTCCGACCACAAAGGAATTGCAGTACGAGGATTTAATTTGTAAGTTTACCTCTTCGAGTTATTCCTATAGATCTGACAGGCGATATAACGGTGTTTCGAGAGTCGGTCTTGAGCAAATTGGCTGTAGTCGCCGGTTACAAATGACTTCGCTACATGCGAACATAAGTTCATAGTCACGATCAGATATATAGAAACGGCCATGGTGTTCAAAATATCTGAACGTGGACTCTAATACCATGACAATAGATGCCTGCTCAGATATTTGTAAGCACCATAACCGCTCCATAGTCGGCTACAGTTTGTTCGTTTGTTACTTCGCTTCATTGCACGGCAAAAGTCATCATACTTTTCATCCAAACTTTGAGCGTTCAAATGAAAAGTTAAAACGTTAATTCTCCGTGAAGCTTTTACATATCTCTCATAACTTGAGCGCGTTCTTTGAGATTTTATGACGACAAATGACAAAAATACTCAACGTTTCATTGTGGAACTTGCTGGGAGAATTTTTGTACACCCTCGGTTCCCTATACATGTGTACAAGGGCAAAGTTATTTGCCTTCGCTTCTCTTCCGTCCATTTGCCCCACCCGCCCCCCTTCCGGTTTCCATATTCCGCCTACCACCCGTCGAGAGAAAAATCCTCAAGCAATTCCCAACTGTAATACCAAGCTTTTGGACATACAATTGAAGACTCCGAGCATTTTTTTCTCTTTGCTAAAAGTAACGCGACATTTTTCGCGAAAGAGACATTTCGAGCTTTGTGTCTAGAGGCTCACATTAGTTTTTCGAGTACATTTTCGCAGGTGGATAGGTCGCGACGCGCTTCAAGTGTACGAAAAACATATTTTTCAGATAACGACAATGAGAAAGGAAAATATTCAGATGAAAATTCTCCGATACGGCGGCGGCGCGGCCGCGTGGAAGATATTAAGGGGAGGGCGTGCTACTTAACGATATTTTTCGACATGCTTTACTTTTATTGCTAACTCGCGGCTGATATCGGATACCCGTTTGCCGTATATCATACCGTAACTCAATTCAGACGTGCGCATTAAAAACGTATCAGAATTTTCCAGACAGAAGGTTTGCGAACGCTTAATGTGATTGTTTTTTTAATTAAAGTTGAAGTAGGTAGGGATTCGATTGTCTTGTTTATAAAGCATCCTCTTTTTGAGTAAATGTATATTATTAGTATGTTACTCAGTATACGTGAAAATGTACAGTTCTTATGTTGGTGATTAACGCTTATTAATAAATTATTAATACACGTCTGTATCTATTCACTACTATTTCTACCAATGAACATCGAAAATTAACCTTATCTGTCAGCAAGATAGTTATTTTGACAAAACACTCGACGGCCACTTTATTGGCTGCTTGTGACATGACAACTTTAGTGGTTCTTGGCGTTCAAAGGATTAAAAACTAACATAGAACACAGACACAAGTTATTTAAGTTGTTAAATATCTACATACGGGGAATATACTAGGATTATCTCCTATTTTTAGAGTAAATGGTACTTTGCTATACCTATTTTCACCGCGACGACCTAGCTCGTCCACAAAACCACAATAGTCCAAACACTCGCAACTATAAAACAAAGCCACATATCACTAAACCGCAACCCATATATTTTGACACTTTAACGCAACAGTGACAACGCTTTAAAGCACAAACCACCTTCAAAAACATTTTCGTCTTAATATTCACTGCGTTATTTTTTACTTCCTTTGTACACAATTAGGAATTCGGAAGAGAAATGATATTCGAGAATCGCCGAACAATATCCCTGAGGGATATTAAGTAACATGATATTAGCATCCCTCGATTAGAGTGGGACGGGGCTATGGATTAAATGGTTAATTGGAGAGGGACGGAGGTGAGGGGGCGATCTCGTCTAAAGGACATTGGCCTCTGGGGCACGCGACCGTTGATTCCGACTCCTTTTTAATTCTTTTTATTAATTATAGCAAGACTGTGAACGCTTGATACTAGTGTAACAATGAGTCGTTTATTTTTATTGCTCAGTTTTAATGTATGATCGCAATAGCTCCTACGCAAAAATTCTGACTATTTTACAGCCTGTAGGGCTATGATGGCCCCGTGTTTAATCGTTTCTCGTTGTTGCCGTCAGGTTTTAACAAGTAAGTAAGTGCGAACGATAAACGGCAAAACACGTGCCACCAGGCACTCAGTTTAATTACAAGAAAATTCTTGGTATTCTCTTATCTGATGAATCTGACCGGCTTCACGTATCGATATGAGTATTTAAGTTGATCCTTATACTTTTCGCCGGGTTCTATGCTTATTTGCCATTTATGAAATATCCGTATAACACATGTTGTTCATAACTAGTACAAGCTGTATTTCTTGAAATAACTTTTCTCATATTCAATTGCTAATTTTACTGCCAGCCCCACGGAGCGGGGAGGATAGAAAGTGATTCTGTGTATATCTCACGAGATATACACAGAATCACTTTCTATCCCTATCGCTTGCACCATTCAAAGTCAAATAATTCTTTATTCAAATTGAGCAACAAACTCTTTTGAATCGTCTAAGTATTAAAACTACTTCCGGTTCTAACCCTACACCGCTGACCCGAGAAGAACCTGTAAGAAACTTGGCGGGACTTATTTTGACGTGACAACGTCTTATAAATTGGTTTGCCGGGTGACACTTCAAGAAACTGCGTTACGCTCCGCTCACGTTATGCGCTCACAATGAGAGCGAGTGAGAGGCACGCGTCCCTTCCACTCGGGCATGGTTAGCCCGCCTAAGAGCGAGAGAGACAGACATAAAAAGTGAAAGTCGTTGTCACGTAAAACTTTCGCCCGTATACCGACTTTACAGGCAACCAATTTTTTTTTCAAACAATCATGGTACATCTTACAACTAACATGCATTAAAAAAAAGCGAGCACTAGCGGGATGGATAGAAAGTAAGTCCGCGTTAAACTCACGGTAGCTGCTCATGGTAAACACACAGAAACTTTTACAATTCACCGTCCAATAGCCCTCGCAAGTATCAACTCCTTTCACGCCAACTTTAAATCTTAAACGCCCTCTTCTCATTAAGCATCGTCTTCCATTTTAAGTGTTCGATGTAAACTTGGCAATGAACGAGGGGCGAAGTGGGTCAGCCTTTGACTTAATTTTTTACAAGGTCGGCATAATCAATACAGGGGGCGTAATTAGATTTTTAGGGTATCGATTTTGGGGTAGGTCGTGGTCGTGGGGTAATTACGGACGTGACGATGGATGGTGGTTGAAAGTGAATGCTTTTGTAAATAATTCGGAAGTGATTGTTGTAAATTGAATAATGTATAGATAATGCCACTAGACTAGTCGTAAATGACACGCACCTATAAGGTAAGAATAAAGTACCTATCTCTAGTACCTGTATCTATTTATCACTATTATCACCTGGACTTCGTATTCATCACCGATATCGGCTCCTTGCACCACAATCACTTCAACACAGCCTTCCCGGCGTCGGCCATTCACTGCGACCATATATATATAACATGGACGTCTAATGCCGGCTCCAAAATGCCCCCAAAGACAATTGTTCAATTTGTGCCAAGATGGGCAGGACTGCATTCAAAAAGTAGGATTTGATGATAGTATACCAATGATGGAAACCACAGATGATAGGATCTTGGAGAAATCGGATGAAGTTGGTAGTTTCTAAATTTTTAATTTGGTGATTACTGATTACTTGGCTGTTGAAATTGGAACAATAAACAACAATTGGATGAAGTTGTGCTTTTGAGTATTCTTTCAGTTTTTTTTTCTAATAATAGTTAGGAAACTATGCAGTCCGTCAACTTGGTAAGGTCACTCGGCGAGCGGGCGGCAAAAGCCGGGTGTACAATAGGAGGTACAAGTACTTGCTTGTACAATATTTGCTTGGAAAGCGGAATGTAGTAGCTGAGCGGTGGGTACACATTGGAACGGTCAATACTCTCTGCCGCCAACAAATTAGATAACTAATTTTAGATGAGTTAAGACTTTAAATTTGGTGTGAAATATAAATACATTATGAATAATCTTTAAAGGGTTGATTGATTGCGAAAAAAAAAACATAATTGAGGGCTTTTAATGAAAATAAAATTTAACGTGATGGATGATTTTTGTGTTACAGTCATTGTCAGTCGGAAAAACAAAAGTTGTCCACTCGGTAATCACAAGTTAACAGCTTTTATAAGTCTGTGCTACGATTTTATTACAAGGGGTTGTAGAACGGGGTATCTAGTTGTACCAGTAATTGTTTTATCGCAAAATTAGTACCCGAACTAAGTATGTCCACCACAGATGGCATATATACCATAGATCAATCAAACGTATCTACTTAGCGTGTCAAATGAACTCAGTGAAATCCACTGAGTTGTCCGTCTTCAATCGCAGCTTGCAGCTTTCGGGCGTCAAATTTTATAAGTTGAAGTGAACAAAAACATTAATAATGCCTCCTTAAGTGATATTAATTGCAACAACACAAAAAAATATGAATACTCAAGGGCCTGAGACATACTTAAAATCATAGGCAAGTAACAACTTCAGTACAAAATCTGACACGCTCGGCCGCCATACAAATGAATGAACTTGTTTCTTCTATCCAAATCTAATTCTGTGATGTCCACCGAAAAGACGATAACCTAAATCTGACGATGACCCGTCACGAAGTTAAATTTTGTGTAAAAACTTTTGACACTGAAAAAGGGCAACAAATTCAATTTTTCTATGAGCGATCAACAATACAAACCTATATCTTTTAAATTTGCCCTCTTTTACTACTGTCGAAGGCTGTTGGACAGAATATAATATACAGCTTGTATGACTAACTTTCGTAACACAATTAGCGCGATCGTGATTTTGTTTTGATGAAAGCCTTTTTAACTATGTACAATCTGTCAGCCTCCGTAGCCTAGTTGGTAGTGACTGCCTACCCTACGAAGCTGGAGGTTCCGGGTGTGAATGCTGGCGAGGACATTATTTGTGTATATTTATTTATCACAAATATTTGTTCCTTGGTCATGGCTGTCTATTTATTTAACTATCTATGTATATATATCTATCTGCCGCCTGGTATCCGCAGTCGATTTGTGTAAGATGTCCCAAGATTTTTTTTTTCAATCGATCTAAAATTTAACAGTGATAATTTTAAAAGAAAATGTTTGTCAAAGCAACACAAACCGAAACGATGAAGATTAAATAATACACGTGAGTTTAACCGATTAATTATGTTTATAGACACACAGGGAATTTGTTTTTTTTTTTATTGTAGCTACCTACTTCTGTTTCACCGTCAGCCATTACAAAGTATAATTACAAACTATTACCTAAACCAACCTGGTTCTCTATTGGTCGATACAAACATTATAACAACGCCTCCCAAATACATTGTTTGCGAAGTAAGCTACACGAGCAAATATCCCAAAATTAAACATTAAAGATCAAACAAGAATCTGACATAAGTATAGTAATGGGATGTGAAAATATGTGGAAAGCATACGGTGATGTCACTGCGCACACAAGAACAGTATTCGACTCCATTTTTGGACAGCTCGACATTTATTATTGTAATGTACCGAAATTCAGGATTTTATTTATATTCTTTTTAGTCCAAATTCCAAAAACATATAATATACAGGGTGACATCGGGGTCGTGATCCAAACTGTGAGAAACGTGTTAAGATGGTCTTCCTAAACAATGTTCTCTATGGGACCTATATGAACAAACATAGTTTTTTACTAGTAAAGTTCGAGCTCATTAATATGTATACATTTATCCATACTAATCCTTTACAAATAATATATGTTTACATAATTATGAAACGAGACTGGAAATTATGAACACTTCCGCACCGTTCGGTATGAAATCAGTTTTTTTTAGCGATATTCA
Source organism: Thaumatotibia leucotreta (assembly GCA_025490895.1). Lineage (NCBI taxonomy): Eukaryota > Metazoa > Arthropoda > Insecta > Lepidoptera > Tortricidae > Thaumatotibia > Thaumatotibia leucotreta. Next base: position 25,533 of record JALPQI010017570.1, on the reverse strand, counting down.
TATTTGTTCCATGGGAAACCTTGTTGAGAAAGACCATCTTCACACGTTCTTCACAGTTTGGAATACGACCCCGATGTCACCCTGATAACATATATTACCACCGTGTGCTGACTGCAATAAGAATGCATTTGTCACCACCTCAACTCTTCCCGCGGGTGTCGTAAAAGTCGACTACGGGATTGAAGACAATTATTTGAGTTGATTAATGTTTGGCAGCAGCGTCATCATAATAGACACATTACTGTGATCGCCAATCCGCTTGCCCAGCGTGGTGATTATGGGCATTTGCCCCCTAATGCGTCAATACGCAAAGTTAATAGGAGAGGCCCACGTCAAGCAGTGGATTGAGATAAGGTGACGATGATGATATTACCACCGGTCGAAATTTTCGGGTATATGTTGCAAATAGAGGGATTTCCCGGGTATCCGTCCGCAAAGACTGAGTGCTTTCATATCCCGTCTCAGACGTTGATGGAGTCGGTCTTATTTATTTCTCTGACTAGCAACCCGCCCCGGCTTCGCACAGGTACAGTCAAGTGCAAAAAGAAGTATCGAAAGAATCCGCTCATAAATATGTTACGGCGTTCTTATTACACAGAATGCACTGGGACATATTTTTGAACATTTTTGTGTAGACCTTATTTTGTCTTTGACTGTACTATACCTACATAAAAACTCCTCCTCCTTCCTCTTGAATTACTCTACATATAAAAAAATTTTCATCAAAATCCGTTGCGTAGTTTTAAAGATTTAAGCGTGCAAAGGGACAGAAATAGTGACTTTATTTTATACTATGTAGGGATAGTGATATATGACTTAATATACCTTATAATTATATTTATAATCGACAGGTGATTTTTTATTCACCGGCCAAAGTTTAGAGGGTTGGTTCTGAGATTATGTTCATGAATTTTTACTATGGGACCGAGATCCAACTAGAGAAAAAAAATCTGACGCTCCATACATTTCCGTCTTCTAATATCTCAGGGTTTGGAACATCAGTTTTTTTTCTCGAAATTACAAATCAAATATTAGTAAAATAATTCGTTAACCTAAAAAACTAAGCTCAACTGCTGGTAATGTGCGAATTCGGAATTCACACATTTTGAAATAAATTAAGATATTTAAACGATTTCCCGTTTGCAAGGAATTTATCCCGCAAAATGTTTATTTTGGATCTATTTTTCTAATTCTAAAAGGCAGACGTCATATTACAAGTGTTTATTGAACAAGTTGAATACCATTGCAGCCCGGATATCTCCAAGTACGTGAGACGAAGAATAAGTATAGTAATAGAATGTCTATATTTAGCTTCCTTTTTATTGCAACCTGCAGTTGTCATGTTCTACTGGCGATTTCTTAGGAATTTCCGACGGCTGCGTACCTGGAGGTCTTGGATTCGAATGCCGGTGAAAGCATTTAATTAATAATTATACATAAAATTTTCTTCGGTTACCGCGAGGATTACTCATGAAATAAAACTATGAAAACGGATAAACTCGCGTATATTAACTAATTTTAACTTCATTCCGACGTTTCGAACACTTTACAGATTGCTCCGAAGAAGGACATTTTCGGTAGTGAACGCATACTTCGCCAGGCGAGTAAGAGATTATTGTGCAAAACTATCCACAATAACCGTTACACGGCTTTTAACCTTGAGCAACAGATTGAGGAATGTACCGACGTGTTGCGGGGATTATTAACAGACATCGATTTTAATTATGTAGTTGAACAAGGTAGTAAACGTTATACATTTAAATTTGAACAATGTAAGAAACGACAATCTGCCAAGTTTGACAAGTTGAAATCGAAAACGAAACGCAGCGGTGACGGATTGTTTCGGAACGGTCGAGGTGGAAATGAAACGTCGCTGTCAGTGTCAAATCGCTCTGTCATTAATCTGTCATGCAAAGAATTGTCAGAATCCCAAACAAAGGTTTTATCAAAAAGCTTGAATTTTGTTGTGGCTCCGCGGAGAATACCATTTGAGGAGATCATTGTCAGTGTTGAAGACTGTTTGGTGAAGAATCAAGTGGATGCAGAGAACATCCAGGCTATACGGCAAGATGTGTCATCGTTGTTGAGAAGGTCGAAGCCACCAAAAACGAATCTGCCAAGAGATGAATTTATCGCGTTGAAAACGCTACGCGAGGATCCAGACCTGATTATTCTTCGCGCTGACAAGGGTAACGCAACGGTTGTACTTAATACTACGGATTACAACCAGAAAATTGGTGATTTATTAGCGGACAATACAACATATAAACATGTTAAGAAAGATCCGACTACGAGGATATTAAAGAGTACCAAAGAGCTTATTGGTGAATACTCGGACGACCTTAATCTGGATGTTCCAAGTTTAGTTCCTGATTCCCCAATGCCACCAAAGTTGTATGGGTTGCCTAAAATTCATAAACCAGGTGCCCCGTTGCGTCCTATAGTGAGTCAAATTGATGCTCCCACCTATAAATTGGCTCAGCACCTAGCGGGTGTTCTCTCACCTCTGCGTGGTAATAGTAGCACACATACAAAGGATTCATACCAGTTCATCCGTGATATTAAAGACCTAACTTTGACGGATGAGGAAATCATGGTCAGTTTTGATGTCCAGTCACTATTCACCAGTTTACCTGTGCAAGACTGCATTGAAATTGTCAAGAGAAGGTTAAGGGAGCAGAACATGTCAGAGGAATACGCTAAGTTGTTGGAACATTGCCTTACATCTGGCTACTTACTATGGAACGGTGAATTCTACCTTCAAGTGGATGGCGTGGCGATGGGGTCTCCAGTTTCTCCTGTTGTCGCAGACATCTTCATGGAGGACTTCGAGGAGAGAGCACTCTCATTGGCTCCCATGCAGCCGAAGATATTTAAAAGATATGTAGATGACACCTTTACTATCCTTCCAAAAAGTAGTGTTTCAACTTTCTTAGATCATTTAAATTCCATTCATGATAAAATTAAATTTACTATGGAGTTAGAAAATGACTGTTCTCTGTCTTTCTTAGATGTTTTGGTTATAAGAAATCCAGATAAAACTTTGGGTCACACTGTATATAGGAAACCTACTCACACTAATAGGTATTTAAATGGCAATTCCCACCACCATCCCAGCCAACTAGCTACTGTAGGCAAATCTTTGTTTCAGAGAGCCCAAAAGATATGCGATGATCGGCATCTAGCTGCGGAGCTTCGGCATGCTAGGCAGGCACTTCGGGCAAACAACCTGAAGATCCCTCGAGCCGATCAGAAGACTCGTATGAAGATTCCCACTGTTGAGCGCAGGCCAGCCATTCTGCCTTTTGTTGGAGGGGTTACAGACAGGATCAGCCGCATCTTGAAACGTGCTTCTATTAAAACCTATTTTAAGCCAATGAAGAAGATGTCGCAGTTTCTGAGGCCTGTTAAGTATAGCACCCCCTTACTGAATGCAGGAGTGTATAAGCTGGACTGTGAATGTGGGCTTTCATATGTTGGGCAGACAAAGAGGAATATCACTACTAGGGTGAAGGAACACATAGCCGATGTCAAGCACCGTCGACAACAGTCTGCGGTTTGGGAGCATGTCAGTGATGGACCGAATCATTCTATTAAGTTTGACAAGCCTTTGGTTCTCGTTAAGGAGAAGAGAAACATTCCTAGAATGTTGCGTGAGGCTATTGAGATAATGAAATATCCAAACTTTAATAGAATGGAAAGAAGCTTGTCTCTACCACCAGCTTGGGATCCAGTTGTTCATCTGATAAAGGAACAGTCTAGACATAAACCGTGAGGCTGATGTATTTGGCGGTGGTGACCATTCCCCCCCTTTTTAGTACTGGCAACATTTTTTCAAAATTATTTTAAATTTCCTTATTAATCAAAATTGTATGTTTTGGTTTAATGCATGATGGTCTTAAGATGTACTACAAATGTTTTTTGAAAAGAGTTGTCCCGCTGAGTTTCTTGCCGGTCCCAATTTTGGGATACCTTCCTAACAATACAATCATACAAAGGAAGGAAATACTTCTCAGGCAGTGGCGTAGGGATAGAACCGGCGTAGATTATTTATTTTGTCTCTTGTCTTCATTCTGAAAATATTTGTAATGAATAACTAGCTTAATTTGCAAATTTTGTATGTACATCCACCCTTAAAATTTATTGTCTGTGGTTTAGTAATTTTTCTTTGGTGGGTAGTTTTGTACTTATCTTTCTTATTTTGATGGAGGTAGATCTATCAAATTTCCTCCATTGTCAGTCATCCGCAGACCACGAACCCTGTAAAGTGTTCGAAACGTCGGAATGAAGTTAAAATTAGTTAATATACGCGAGTTTATCCGTTTTCATAGTTTTATTTCAATTATACATAACTTTTGTCATAAATGTAAATGTTTGTTCCTTAGTCACAATTAAATAGGTATCTTTTTTATATTTAGTTGCTTAGGAAATACCAAAATGTCAGGGTTTTATTTAGCTTATGGTTTTTTTGTAATTTTATTTTTCTTAGTTTATACCTGACATTTATTTAAGGTTGAGCAGAAACAAAATGCTTGGACTTGGGCTAATTTGAGCCAACCCTACGAGCAAAAAAGAACCGGCCAACTTCGTGTCGGACGACGTATAACGAATAGATCACAAAAAGAATTCGTAGTTATTTCGAAAACGGGCTAACCAATCAAGCTCAAAACCATTTTCATTAACAGTATTTCGATATCTATGGACGAGATATTTACGAATACGAATAAGAGATTTTTTAAAATATAAACTTACACTTAGAAACGTTAATTCGTAAAACAAATAAAACACTGCGAGTATATAAAACTGACAAAAGTAACGTTTAATCTAACACTCGTTAAGTCGGGGCCAATTTGAACGGAACGCCGTCAAAGAAAGAATTTCTCATAAGGGAACGTACGTCTTTGATAAAAACGCCGGGACGCTGGCTTGATGAAATGGGGTGTCTATGAGATGCTTTGTAAAACTAGCACCACACTATGGTTTTGCTTGCTTTTAGACCTTAGTAAAAAATATGTTCGGCTTAAGACAAAAAGGCAACATCTTTTTATAACGAAATGACATTTATTCTATAACCGTTATCGCAGCATAGTCCGTGGTGACAATAGGGTATTCAAATAAAGTCAAAGGATACTTTTTCAAGTGGTTGTCCAAAAAACTTGTTCCAATTTACGAGTTCCAAAGTAGCACTGTAGATATTGGCTATCTCGCCATTTTTGCGATAATATTTTAATCTAACATATATCTCAAAATGATAAGAATTAATTATTTTGCAACTCAAAAGAAAATAATGTTCATCTTGCGCTGCTACTGTATTAAGTGCGTTTTTTTATTTTTATTAATTAATCGTTACAGCAATAAATTTAAAGTAAGGATAGCATGGCTATTTTTTACTGTCATCATCATCAGCCTGTGATAGTCCACTGCTGGACGTAGGCCTCTCCTATTAACTATGCTATACGCATTAGGAGGTAAATGCCCGTAATCGCCACGCTGGACAAGCGGATTGGCGATTGATTATTGCTGTAAATAAATGTAATAGTACATAAAATAAGTATTTTTTAGATTAATGTAAAAAACATTCAGTGGCCTTAATTTTATTTTTTATTTTTTTAGAAGTTCATTAATTATCCTCAGACATCTATAAAAGATTAATCAACCAGCATCCATAGTGGTTCCGCACTTGGGTAGTATAGTTTTAGATATATATGAATTCTATTCTACCGAAAGATTTTCTGGAATACGCGAACAAAGGCAATAAAACCTCCGAACGTTCATTTAAAATTAACGCACCAGTAAAGATCAGTATTTAGATTAACTACGAACTATTCCATAAAACTGCACATATAAAAATAATTGATATCGCATTGCCACGTATTAAGGTTCAATTTCGCACGGAAACGAATCATCTTTTAAGAGGATATGTCTCAAAGAAAGAATTCGTAATAAAATGAAGCCACGCCCACTCCACACATGTTCACTATTGGATGTATCGGAAAAACGGAAAGAGTTGGAGGTGGGGGTAAGATATGTAATGGAAAATACCGTACAGGGTTATTGCGAACGGTTTATTTACGCCCTTTAATTAGCAAGGAAAAAATATTGTTTTTGTTGCATTGTGTCGTAAATATTAACGTCGATATAGAAATCTGAGATTGTTTCTCAGATAGGGTTTCTTAATTACAATGAAATTAAAAACTGTAGGTATATGAGTAACTAGAGACTAGGTACGGCAACTAATTTGAAACACCTAACATAAATTATACGGATTTGTAAATAAAGATACAAAAAAATACTAAATAATTCGATTCACAATGACACACACGGTTCACACTTGAAAACCTCTTAGTTGGTAATAACCCTATGCCCGGTTTAATTTATCGTTCATAATAGATTTACCCTGTGTTTATGCCGCGTGGTGACGGCAGTAAGAATACATTTGTCACCACCCCCAAATCCTCCTGCGGGTGTCGTATGAGTCGACTAAGGGATTGAAGTGTGACCATTATTTGATAAAAAATTGATGATGGGCAGCAGCGTCATCATAGTGGAGACATTAAAACGATCGCCAATCCGCTTGCCTAGCGTGGCGATTATGGGCATGTACCTCCTAATGTGTCCATACGCATAATTAAAAGGAGAGGCCTACGTCCAGCAGTGGACTATCATAGGCTGATGATGATGATGTGATTAAATGGGTTTACACTCCTTCTGTACTTCAACTTATAGATCATTTCACTCACCATACTCGTACCCGTACTTTAGTTCGTTCGTATTGCAATGTAGATTCCATACATTCCCGCCTACTAACATCGCAGGGTTTATATGGAACATGAAGGTGGATTTAGACCAAACGAGCATTCGCTCATTCTATCCCTCTAAGAAAACAACGAATTTCACCGAATTACGTTTTGTGTAACGGACGAATTTCGTAGAGTGGGGGATAGAATGAGCGAATGGTCGTTTGGTCTAAATGCACCTTAAGATTTGTTTCTAGAATTGAATGTCGGTCCCGTAGTAAAACTTCATCAACATGACCTAAGAACTAACCCCCTAAAGATTGGCCAGTGGATAAAAAATCATTTTGTATAGAGACGGGCACGATATGCTACGTTTTAAAAATGTAATGCAAACAGCTGAAAAATAAAGCTGCTTTCATGCTTATTAATCCACTGTATTTAAAAGGTTAACAATGATAAGTATTTTAGTATTTAATTATCCTAGGTTTCACGCTCATTTAATTCTCATTCACAATAACGACCTATCCAATTAGACCTCGGTCTTAAGTTATAGACAGTTATGTGTTTTACAATACTAATTAAAAATAACGGAGTTTACAGCCACCATAACACGTTGAATTATATGACTATACCATCTATTTCTTTTGCCTTCATTGACTTGCCTATTACTGTCTATTTTACCTTTAATATCACAATGAAATTCTTTAAAAAATATGACGGTCCGAATGCAATTTAACCGACTTCAAATACGAGGTTCTTAATTCGACAAAGTTTTTTTATTAAGTTTCTTTAAGTATCTCCAAAAATCTTGAACCAATTTTCAATTTTGTTTTTTATTTATTTAACGGGTTAACCCGAGATGCTCCCGTTGGCACCAAGTCGGGGCCTGATGATGGGATCTTGGAGAAATCGGTTTTAATTAGATTAATTTGGTGATTATACTTTATCATACAAAAAACGAAAACAAATATCCTAATATTCCATCGTTACAAACTGTAAAAAAAACTCATATTTTTCCTACCAAATTCAAACCGCAAAGCATGTGCATTGAAAAGACCAAAAGGCATTCCTCAAAAGCCAAAGTTTCCCAAGTGAGTTCTAAAAGCCGTGTTTGAAACTTCAAACATCTGTGGAATGAAAGAGGTTGCACACGATAACACCAGTATACTTTGCGGTAACTAAGATAGCACATAAAGACTATGAGAAAAAACCAGGTAGCCATACAACACGGATTAGGGATCTTCGATATTATAAAGTTAAGCCATCTTAATGACATCAAAGGAGTAGGTGCGAATTTAGTTTAAATATATGTATGCACAGTTGTTTATGGTATTACTTAATAAATAGGTACCTACTTAAAGTTCTACTGCTTAACTGATCCCTGGATTAACATTTTACAAAAACTCTTTGAATTTGCTGCGGCACTACTTACAAAAATAAAGTACAGTCACGTCTAATAATATGTATACATTTCGGAACGTATGTCAAAGGCATAAGGATCAAAATCGTATACATATTATTAGAGCCGACCGTACCTATAATTTGTTCGTGCACAGATAAGACGAAGTATGATATGGAAATTGTTTTTTTTAGGATCTTTATTTTAGGCAAGTACATTTGTACTTACACAAAAAAAGACTAACAAATCATAATGATTTGCCTATCCACTTTCTCAGAATAATTATTTGTTGTATAAGCATTTCGTAATCATATTGTAACGAAAAAGAATTAATGTAATATTTTCTCGCACTAGTGCTTAAAAAAGCATCATTTGCACTGAAAAAGGGTTTTTGGTTAGGTTTTTCTTCATTATTTATTATGAATAAGAATAATTTATAATGTTATAAACTTTACAATAAAACGGACTCTTACAAATCATAATTATTTACTTATTTATCAAATGGGTTACTCACCTAATTTATGTCGATAATTGCTCGATATGTCTCGATCCATATAGGAGGATCCTCAATATGTTTGAGTCTCACGTTAGTTATAATTCTAAAAATATTTACTTAAATTAATTACTATGTTAATCAAGACGAGAACCTTTAAAATGTATGGCTGATGAGGCAGTAATGAAATTCTGAAAGCTTAATTGTATGGGACACCGCTACAAGAATTCAAGCACTAAGTAAAAACCGACAACTTAGTGTTTTGCATTTTATGAATGAAGACTGTCAGACCATCGCGATATTGCGAAACTTTGACTTGTAACTTTTTTATTAATGGCCGAGCCTTTTGTTCTTGGCTACAACTTGTAAGTACAGCACAAAGTTGTGTGGTTCTGTAAATTACGAGATAAATAAAATAAACACGAAGTAAAGTTACAAAATTATTTTTTTGCATAAAGTCAACATAGGTTGCGGATTTGAGCTTTTTTGAAATATTTATACAGCTTATATTTATGCTATTACTGCAAAATCGATCTTAAGGTAATTTCAAGTTAGACTTCAAATCTTAATGATGTTCTGTAAATTTACTAAGCAGCTAAGTAATGTGAAAAATTATTTTACACATGACGGAATCGAGTTGATATTGACAGCTCTGAACTGACCAACAAAGTTATCATGTGGTGACACATTGCGTGGAGAATTATTTGTATAAAAAAGTCGGAAGTTTTCGATAAAACATTCGAAAATGTATTGAATGGGGCTTTTATTAATTAATTCGGCAGTACTATCAAAAATACATGCTTTATATTTTGTTTGGAACTGCTAACTTATCATATCAAAGACTAAAACACGAACACTAGGTAGGTGAAAAATATTTTACCTAACATTATAATGACATATTAAATTTTGTAAGTTTTGTTTGGTATAGTTATAATTTTTTCACCACATTCTAACTTACAGAAATACATAAGTAACTACATTTATGTGTATTTGTTAATTATAAATAGAATATACTCAATATTTCCAATACTTTTTTTGTTTTTATTTGAAGCATCACATAAGAAGCAGTACATAAGAAATTTACAAAACTGAGTGTACAGTAAACAAAGCCAATAAAAGATGTCCACAAAAATACAATGAAGATGAAATAACAAGATATAGCGTGCGCATTTATACTAACTAACATTAACATTATAATCGTGATCTTGATATCCAAAAGAACGATATCCATAAAAAAAACACCGAGGACTAAAAACTCGAAAAGCAAGATAGCTAATGAACATAACTCTTTGTAAGAGTTCGGAAGACATATAAACTTTAATGACAATATTCGTGTTTCTTTAATGAAATTTATTTTCTTAGAAAATTTCTCATAATTTTTTTATTAAAGTATTGATCTCACCGCGAACTACTAAGCTATGAACTATCGGCTCATGACCAGTACCTTAATGAACAAGAATCATTTAACTTCTCGTGTGCCTCAATTTTTTTTTTCTAATATTAGTCTCGTACCTACGCGGATTCACGTTCCGGCACACGAAGGCTTAAATGTTGTTTGAATAATACGAGTATGGGCTGTTGGATAGAGAAAAAAAAACACATAAAATGTAAAATAAAAAAAATCAGGCCCCTGAATTTTTTGGGTTCTCATTTTAGTAAATTTTAGTGAGACTACTTTTACGCTAGGTAACAGTTCGCAATAAAATGTGATTAAAAATCCTGACTTTTGTCAGTGAGATGAACTCAAAAAGTTAAGGTTTACAAGACGCACGTTTTCAGCAAATATACTTCATCATCATCAACGTTCTTTTTTTGCTATCACAAATCTGGTAATAAAAAACGAACGTTTCATATAAACTTTTTGGGAAATTTTGGGAAATGTGATGGATCTATTTTTTTTTTATCTTTATTTAAGAATTACAATTGCTTAATGTCTACCTTCAACCAATTTAATTATTAAATTATACAATTTTATAGCCCACTTAGATGTTGGGTTAGAAAGCAAAATGTTGTACAAGCCTACGTGATGGATCTTGCTGAGCATCTTTGACTTGACCAGCCTACATTTTTTTATCAATATTAATGACGCCATTGAAATGTACAAAATTTTTAAGAATTATACAGAAACGGTACAAAAAGAACAATTTGATCAGCAAGCCCAATCAATAGAACGCCACGCAAGAATGGGCGCTAGTTGCAATCCACTTAAGGCAATCCGGCATAAATAAGCGTAAACAAGAATCCGTCCGAACGAATTTGTATTCATGAACGAATGCTTTTTTCACGATTAGGCGGTGAACACACTGTGATTTCATTAGTACCTAGATGAAAGAATGGTCATGTGACATGGAAATAATTCAATAATGGTTACAGTGTAGTGATTTGCGCAATATGAATAAAAAGTACTTTCTTTTTGGTTACCTGCAGTACATACTTTGCCTAGTGCAGGATCCAGGCTAACTATTGTTGTAAACTCATACCAGGAATAAAATGTCTTATGCTTATGTCTTTTAACACAATAATTGTGCTTAAACCATAACAAGTGCTTAAGAGTGAAACAGAAATTTAGTTACATCTAGGTGTAAAGCTTTAACACATTTTCCTAAGTTCTGCTTCGTAAAAAATGTTACGTGTTCTACGTTCAAACTATATGTACATACAGGGTGATTACGGGGTCGTGATCCCAACTGTGTAAAATGTGTTAAGATGGTCTTTCTGAACAATGTTTCCCATGGGACCTTTATGAACAAACGTACTTTTTTTACTAGTTAAGTTCGAGTTCATTAATATGTATACATTTCTCCATACTTATTCCTTGCAAATGTGTTTACATGATTATGAAACTAGACTGGAAGTTATGAACACTTCCGCACCGGTCGGTATGAGATCAGTAAATTTTTTTTCGTTATAATCATATTTGTTCCTTGGGAAACCTTATTCAGAAAGACCATATTAACACGAATTTCACAGTTGGGATCACGACCCCGTAATCACCCTTATTTTTTATTCCTTAAAAAACCCTAATTTATAAGCATTTTAACGTGCCTAAATCTACAGACATAGCTTTACTTCCACTATTTCTAAAACATCGATGCGTTCCCAGCCTAAGCATTTTCATCTCACGCAAACGCTATCTGTGGGCCACTTGTATTTAATGTTCAATCTATGTACCTAAGCTTATGTACATTCGTTTACTCGATATCCCCCGTCTCGTTCTGGCACATTTGCTTTCCCTTTCTCTGGATTTCCAAGCGCCAAATCCTACTTATAGCATCTCTTGGCTCAACTGAAATGGATTTTTTCAGTTGTGCTTCGCTTGACAGGTTGTGATACTTGCGTTTTTATATTTACTCGAATTTTGATACCTAAGTATGTATTAGATTTGACATGAAAGTAGAGTAGTTTTAAAACATTATATAATACATAAGGATATTGGATAGGTATTCACATATTCGATTATTTTTGAAATGTAAGGGTCTGTCAGAATAGAGTCTGTGCTATGAAATTCATTCGGAACCTATTCATAATAGGTAACATAGCCGAGGATAATAATTAGGTAATATAGCCGAAAAGTGGTAGACCATATTTTTGGACATTGTAGATCATATCATAGATGATACCTTCTGTTCCATAAACAAAAATGCTAATTAATGTATTAAATTCTTAAGATAAATTAACTAATGACATTAAGGACTGTCTCCCGTTGCACACATTTGCGGGCTCTAAATGACGTCTTGTGTCATCGGTCAAAATATATGAAATCGTCGGTTGACAATCAAAACTCACTAAGTACCTAGCAATTACCTACTTGAGGTAGAACTCGTATCTCAGTTCTCATTCAATACTCACATACGAGGTTGCTAAGAGTAGTGACAGTTTTTATAGTGAGTTTTGCTTGACAGCAGACGAAATGTTAATATGAGGGAGACTACATTAATGGGTTATTAACAAACCACAAGTGTAAGAAAAATTTCGTCCCAAAAATTTACATCTGGACTCTCAGATCTTGACTTAACAATCACCCTAAAGCTTATATTTAGTTTCACACGGTCTATATGTTCAAATCCTTTAAACGATTTGGTTCATTCATCTCAGTCCGCTGTTCGATATAATTATTATTTACGCGTATGGACACATTTGGAGTTAATGCTCGTAATTGCCACGCTGGTTGGCCAAGCAGATTGGCCATCGCAGTGGTGTATCCACTATGATGACGCTGTAGCCCTCCGCCAATATTCAATAAATTAATGGAGAATGAATGACACTTCAATGCCTTAGTCGAACCCACGATGACTGAAAGTTTTCGTATTAGGTAACAACTCCAAGTACCTAAACAGTTAAGTCGCGCTACAACACGAAGCGCGACGAAACGCACTCAGAGAGATATTTCTTTATATCCGCGACGGCACCACTCCAGGGAAATATACGGCTCTGACTGGCTTTGGAGCCACTATGTATTGATCTTCTTAGTATTAGTTTACATTTGTTGTGTTGAGATTGTCTGACGTAATAGATCTTTGTCAGCCTCCGTAGCTCAGGCTTTGAATCCTGTATGCTTAGCACATGGTATGTCAGTATGTCGCCGCGAGATAGATTTTCCAACTTTTACTAGCTATATGAATAAAATAGGGATGGATAGTCTATCTCGCGGCGACATATTGTCGCACTAATCCTGTGCTACGAAATTACCATTGATGATGGGCAGCAGCGTCATCATAGTGGACACATTACTGAAAAACATTTTTGGTGAAACAGACTCCGCGTCTCGTTAATGACCGTTTTTATTACTCTTTTTTTATGTGACTAAGGTAGAAAACGAATCTCTCAGCCCACTTGATGGAAAGCGGGAACCGAGACCCATGGACATAGTGACAAAAAATCCCATATGCGCTGCCTACCCTGAGGTCTTAGCTGGATTGCCTCTATGCCAGTAACTATATCGGCTATCTTACCCCCAAACACCCCCAAACCAAAGCACACCTATTTAGTGGCAGGTTAACGGGTAAGACGGTGGTAGCTATCCGGGCGGACCCTGCACGAGGTCCTACCACCAGCAAAAATCTTGTTATGCCTGTTGTAAGATAAAAAAATATGTACAAAAGCATTTGAGAATTCAGTCTTTTTGTCTGACATTAAATTATATATAAAACCTTTTTGAAATATATTTACGGTATTAGAAAGCTCTCGGCTTTTCAAGTATTTACATAATATTTTTGTATCCCGACTTGTAATTCTTAATATCTTCTACTTTGCTTCATATATGTATTAAAAAAATATGTTACGATATTGGTTGATTTTGTAGTACCTTAGGCAAGTACCTATTTATTCATACAATATTAATGTATTAATATACGTGTATGTAAATAACCACTAAATTAAAAATGTTAAAAACAACCAACTTCAACCGATTTCTCCAAGATCTTACAATCTGTGGTTTCTATCATTAGTTTCCTATCATCAAATCCTACTTCCTGAATGCAAATTTTTGTCAATGAATGAAAATTACCAAAAGCGCCATACGTGTACGTCATCAGACCCCAACGGGACCATCTCTCTCTCGCAGATATCGGGTAACATACATACAACAAAAAAAACAGTCGAATTAATTGAGAACCACCTCCTTTTTTTGAAGTTGGTTAAAAATACTTATATTTTTCAGATAAATCTTCAAATGTGCGTTTTTCGCAATGATACATTGAAACGCTGAAGTTTTGAACATTTTCAAATTGTAATTACACAAATTAAATTCTTAAGTTCAAATCCGAGTGATTCACGAGCAATTTAAATAATTACATGACAGATAACGTGTCTATTTCTATTTCGATGCTAGACGAACAGCTACTCAAAATTCTAATGCGCTTTTTTAAACCCCATTGTCATAGATAGTTGGACCCAAACCGAAACCACGCGTCTCACATACTGATATTAACGATATTTTACTGACTTCTAATAGACCTTACGTCTTTGAGATAAGGGTAATAATAGTCAGTTATTGAATGACGATGGTACTTAATTTTCAATGAGCGGGCTTCAAAGAATTCGCTACCCAACTTATAATTCAAAGCTAATCCTACACAAACGTGATTAAGGCAGTAGTGATATCCATTGCTGCTTAAGTTGTATTGATTCGGATGGCAATTGTTCGTTAACGCGCTATGGATATAAGTTTTGAGGTAGTGTAGATTGTCCTGGATGATCACTAGAATTGTTTATTTATTCAGGTAAAGGTTTTATTCAGAGACCAGTAAAATAATTACTTGAACGTAATACGTATACGAAGATGTCTAATCTAAGCCTTAGATTTATAATACTATGAGAGAACAATGAAATAACATACTACTATCTCCAAGGTCACTCATAATCACTTCTGGATGCTTAGCCAAGTTGCCAATCGCTAAAGCCTAATCGTAAATCGTAAGCGAAGGATAGCTAACTGTCTTTGTCGCACTAATATGAAAGAGTGACAGAGAGGGAAAACTACGATACGCTACCAAGCGCTAGCGATTGGCAACTTGGCTAAGCACCCAGAACCATCTGCAGGCCAAGCCAAGATGCCATTCTGCAATCGTAATCGTAATAAATGTATGAGAATGACAGATTTGAACGAGAAGTCCCGTGAGCATTTCCATAAATTATTATGGTCACGTAAATAAAACAAACAAAATGAACAGAACAATGAAAATGAACATTGTCAGCCTCCATAGCCTAGTTGGTAGTGACCCTGCCTACGAAGCTGGTGGTTCCGGGTTCGAATCCCGGCGAGGGCATTCTTTGTGTATTTATTTATCACAAATGTTTGTTCCTTGGTCATGGCTGTCTATGTATTTAAGTATCTATATGTATCTATCTATTATATATATCGTCGCCTGGTACCCACATCACAAGCCTTAATTGAGCTTACCGTGGGACTAGGTCGATTTGTGTAAGATGTCCCAAGATATTTATTTATTTATTTATTTACATCATTTCAATAGGATAATTAACTAAAAAGATACAACATACTTTATAAATGCCAAATTCGTTTTACCTCCTGAAAAATCGTCATTTTGGTAGTTAGGTACATTAATTCATATTACAACTGACGATATTATGCGTTTAGTTTACTCGTCTCTGGCTGTCTAACAATCCTCTATAATTCTGCATACGTCCCCGATTACCATGCAACATTGGAGACAGATTTTAGTACATACTTATGCAGTTTGTATAATGACTTGACCAATTTGCAACGCGATTGTATGCTAATGCTATCGATTTTAAGGCTTTTATGGAAAACAAATTAAATGGTGACGTTTACGGGCGCTTTTTAGCGGTATTGGCACAGACATACATAATTACATGAACATTATTTAAACGATAATTATTTTAGCTAAGAACGGGTTCTAATCGCATAAACTTACGTTATTATCCTGACGTTTCTGGCATAAGGTAACACCCGTGGTCGCAGGCAGACTCAAGACCCATTTTCTTGTTCAAAACTTCAAATATGAGTGATAGTCTTTGATTTAATATTTTCTCCACGAGGATTACTCATGAAATAAAACTATAAAAACGGATAAACTCGCGTATATTAGCGATGCGCAACCCGCAGACCACGAACCCTGTAAAGTGTTCGAAACGTCGGAATGATGTTAAAATTAATTAGTATAAGCGAGTTTAACCGTTTTCATAGTTTTCTTTCTTAAGATGATTTATCAATATGACATAAAAAAAAATTGTCAGGCAATTTTTGGTTTTTATATTACTTCTTTCTGGGGGTCTACCATGAGACTCAGTTTAGGTTCAGGGAAAGGGACAGTGCTATACAACTCGTATAGCCTGGTCCCTTTCTCTCGACCTAAACTGAACCGCATTAGTACGTCATGGTAACCCCCCTGATCCTAGCTTCACCTGTATCTGAACGATTAGCAATTCAGTACTTTTAAAGTTTATTTCTTAAGGTAATTTTTATGACATGTAGGTGTAGGTACGTACACATATTATGCATATACCTATAATAAAATAAAATAGCCAATAGAATCTCGATAGGTCCAGCACAAGTAATTAACTGCTATAACTTTTTTATATACCTAGTCAAGGTTCCTACTGTTGTTATGAATAAGTAATAATTTAAGTAATATATTATCAGCATCATCATCATCATCAGCCTATGATAATCCACTGCTGGACGTAGGCCTCTCGTATTAACTATGCGTATAAACGCCCATAATCGCCACGCTAGGCAAGCGGATTAGCGATCGCAGTAATGTGTTCACTATATTATATTTTGCAAATCCCAAATTACAATATTAATGTAACTATACTGTTTTATTTAATGCCAGATGGGTATCTATTCGGGTTTATGTATGTAGATGTAGGTGGCATGTACTTTTGTTTTAATACTTGTGATTGTTCATGAAATTTTGGGATACCCTAGTAGTAGTCTATAAACCAATCGTGTAACCAGTAGTGAAATAAAAAAATGTTAACAAATATGGCTGACTTCCCATAGCATTTGACGTCTTTGACACATCGTGAAACACGTTCGCAGATATAGTTTTACGTTAATACTAATAAATATCCATAATTTCAACTAAAAACATAGGCTTAAGATTTTAAGTTCTTAATAAAATCAATATTGTGTTATAAAAGTGCGTGATTATAGAATAATGCTAGTTAGGGTTCCGTAGCCAAAATGGAACCCGAACCCTTATAGATTCGTCATGTCACAGCCGATTTACTCGGAAACTATAAATGCTACAGTAATGAAAATTGGTAAGAATATGTGTTGTATAAATCGCTACAGAATTATGATAATAGGTTGTAAAAAAAAAAATTGGGGTTGGGGCCTTCCATGCATGTAAATGATGAACATTAAATTGTTTGGTAACATTTAATTGTTAGTTGTTTATAGAGTTAGATAATCGTATTACTGTTCACGACTCATGTTTCATCCTGTATATTGATACACATTTCATTTGCGACATCTACAAATGATATATGTCTGCAGTATCACCGATGGGTCACTGAACTTAGACAAAGAGGTGTGTTAAAAAGTAGCATGAATGTGTTCAATGTGCCATAATCAAGTTAACACTGCAAGTGATGTTGATAATTTAATTTAAGTTTCTATTAGCAATAGTCTTGAACAAAAAATATCATCATCATCGTCTTTATTTCTTCTTTTGTCAGCTACTAGACTAGGTCCATTTGTGTAACATATCCCAAGATATTTATTTATTATCATTATTCATTATTTCTAGCTTTTTCCGTCATCTCATCACGGCTCATAGAGCTGCTTCAGCCACTTGGCCACCTATTCCCATGATGTGACTTGGTACTCATTAAGATTCCATGGTAAACTAGGAACCCTTATAGTTTTGCCATGTCCGTCTCTCTGTCTGTCCGTCTCAGAATTAACTCTCTAAAATTTTAACGGTGAATAAAAAATCACCCTGTAGATAACAGTAGGTAGCTCTGGTAGCTCGTTACATGTGATATTTAAAACTTAGTAGAAACCATCGGATTAGTGGCAGAGGTATACGTCAGTGTACATCTTATTACAGAGCCAATTTGTATTTAAAAAAACCGGCCAAGTGCGAGTCGGACTCGCGCGCGAAGGGTTCCGTACCATTATCAATTTATTATTTAAAAAATACAGTTAAATCAACCTACCTCAAAAACTATAGGAGATAATTTGATCAAACCAAAAATCGTTGATAGAGTTTATTAATGTGCATAACATATATTTTTTTTAGACTTTAATATCGCGTCGTTTAAAAAATAGAGGGGGGGGACACATTTTTCAGACTTTGAGAGCTGATATCTCGAAAACGATTTGCTTAAATAAAAATGAGATTTATAAACCTTCATATCATTTTCAAAGACCTTTCTATTAATACCCCACACGCTTATATACAACTAAATTTTTTTTTCTATCCATCAGTTACATGTATGGAGGGCCCCCACCCGAATGTTTTTTTTTACAATTTGGTATCATAATCCTGTAGCGGTTCATACAACACATATCCTTACCAAATTTCGTTACTGTAACATTTATAGTTTCCGAGTAAATCGGCTGTGACAGACGGACAGACGGACAGACGGACATGACGAATCTATAAGGGTTCCGTTTTTGCCATTTTGGCTACGGAACCCTAAAAAAGTTCGGTTTACAAGTACTAATAATAGCAAGAAATACTTAATTACATTGATCAAAACAACAGATGCTTCTGAAGCTCACGAAATGTCACAAACATAGCAATTAGGTTTACCTATTCGGGACAGTAATATTACGTCTCACCTCAACTCGACAACATGTTTTAGGGTTCCATAATAATAATAAATGTAGGAATAATTATAGTTGCTCAAGACCAGGGGGCTATCCCAAACCATTTCGATAGTTGTTATATTTACATAGGAGAAATCCTTTAAATATGTGCCTATCTAAGCTCTTAAGCGATAGAATCGAAACCACGGGTGAAAAACTTGAATTACTGAATAAATATCACTACATAGTATAAAATAAAGTCACTTTTTCTGTCCCTATATCCCTTTGTACGCTAAAATCTTTAAAACTACGCAACGGATTTTGATGAGATTTATTTAATAGGTAGAGTAATTCAAGAGGAAGGTTTTTATGTAGGTATAATACCCGTGCGAAGCCGGGGCAGGTCGCTAGTGTAAACTATAAGTACCAGTACCAGTCCGGAACGATGTCAAAGTGACGGTAAAAATCAGATTTATTTAAATATTTATCAAACGGGTTACTCACGTAATTTAAAGTCGACAATTGCTCGACATGTTTCGATCCATTTAGAGTTTGAGGATCCTCATCATGGAGTACCCGCGACCAAAATCAGATTGTTAGAAATTCCCTACTACTTGTTATTTTGTCATGGTTCCTGTAACAATCCAGATTACAAAGTACCTACACATAGGTACGAATGTAATTTACAGAAGTACTCAGATTAATTTTGCCCAACTCTGACTAGAATACAGACCCCTCCAATAATCTTATCGCAACACATTCTTACCCAATTATTTTTAAATTAAAACCCTTTTTTACCGTTGTTGTTGTCGTCAGTGTGAACATGCTCCCGCGCCGATAATGTGTTCACAATTTAACTGACAGATGTGAATAGGTCCCGATGTCGAGACAAGATCTTAATTTGTCATTGGAAAGTGACAACACGACAAAGTTGGGAGATAATTGAATGCTTGTTATATTTAAAAAGCATTTTTTGCTGGCTCTTTGACGAGCCGACACAAATTATTTTGTAACACGCTACACCAATTATATTGTAAACGGGATAACCGCATGTGTACAATCTGAATATCTTCAAGGCAAGAGTGAATAGATATCTCATAGGTAAACGTGCTCCACCGTAGACTGCATCATCACCAAGGATCGGACAAACGCCCGTCATTTTGAAAACATGACCCTGTTCCTAACAGTAGAGACTTCCTTATCTTAGAATGTTAACTTATTTTATTTTATAAGATATTTTTTTCACAACATTATCACAAATAAGTATGTATCTTAAAGATCGCAACTGCTATTTACTTGTACATTATGAATTTGAGAACCATATATGATTTAGAATTTTTAATATTTGTTTATTGAATTTCGATGTATGGATTGGGTTGGTTCGATGTTTGGTTGGCTGAAGGCCACTGTACCTACAATATCTTCTTCGGTTACTACGATAATTATTCATGAAATAAAACTATTTCAACGGATTATGTATATCGCGTATATTAATTAATTTTACTTAAATAGTATATTGGACACAATCATGATACATATCATCAAAACTTGTACAAGTAAGAAAGAGTCTCCTAAATAAATACTTTGTGTTAGTGATATTAAAAAAACATAATTATTAAATAAAATATGTTAACATCATAAGATAATGAAGTCTCTACTGTACGGAACAGGGTTATGTTTTCAAAATGACAGGCGTTTGTCCGATCCTTGAACATCATTTACCAGCAGGTATGATTGTTGTCAAACGTCTACCTATACTGAATAAAAAAAAGGGTATTGTAGAACCACGGTTATCCGGCCGTCGAGTATCCGAACCCTCAATTATCCGAAACACAATAAAATATAATGAAACGGTTAAACTCATGTGTATGTCTCCATTATCAAGCACTGAGCCCGTGCAACTTTTGAATGTATCTTGTTACCTTAGCTACCGTCCTTCATTTCGTACAATCGTTTTAATCGGACTTTGAGTCTTTAATGATATATGATAAATAAATATATATGTGGAGATTTCGGAAAGTCAAACCTAACTTACTTAAATAATACTTGTACATCAGCAAGACAGTATAAAATCAGCCAAAGGGCATCGAACTTTTTACTAATGAACCAATTAACTAAAAAAACATAAAACTATGTAAAACATTCGAAACATTCGTTCAAAAAACCTTTTAACTTTACCCACTAAAATATCAAGATAACTATTTAAAAATAACGGTTCAACGAACCGACATTCTTGGGAATTATCTAAAAGATAAATAACGAATAGTTTAAGTTAACAACGTTGAACTACGTAACTTTATCACTAAACGCTCACGGTAATTGACTTTTAAGTTAAAGTGCAAATGTTGCCAGGTGAAGAAATAGGAAATTGAGGAGCAAAAATACACGAAACAGAGTTTTGTAACATTAAACAGCGAAAGTAAACTTATTATCGATGTCTCACATACCACCTGGGTGCTTAGACAAGTTGCCAATCGCTAACGCTTGATTGTCCGTCGTAAACGAAAGGCAGACTGTCTTTGTCACACTAATGTGAAAGAGTAACAGAGAGGGAAAACTACGATACGCTACTATTAATAAGCGTTAGCGACTAGCAACTTGTCTAAGCACCCTGACCTGACCCGACCTGACCGAGTTGAACTACCGTGGTTTTTTTTAAATAGAAAATTACGAGTACTTTTGATCTCTGTAATTCCAACGAATTTGTTATTGAGGTGATGCAGATAGATGCCCAAAAGATGCGATTTTCGAAGATCCCGACAGGCCTTCAATCATCATTTTAGCTTAAGCTGAGCGAGCAGTTTTTATAGCGGAGCTATCAATAAATACTGCGAATAACGCGTCAGACATAAGCGGCCCTACCGCGAAAAACCAAATTCGTAAATTTCGAGGATTTGTCTCTCTCACTCTAATGACGCCTTCGTTTGAGTGACAGAGAAAAATCCCCGTACGAATTTAAATTTGCGCGGTATAGGCCGGGACCTTTAAAAAAGTAAAAAATCACTAAAGCATGGTGTGCCTGACAACACTAGCAAACTATCTAACCTTTAGGTAACTCCACCTTGTTGCCTTTGTCTTGATAAAGTTTATTCAAGCTCGTGGCAATCGGCGCTTAAATAACTTAACTTGGCTTAAGGTGAAGTGTCAGACCAGGTTTGGCTTGCAGAAAAACGATAACGATTTTCTAGAGGTTAAAGTACTAAAATAACTAAAGCGCTGAGCATTTGGTAACAGTGAAGAAAGACTCGTACTTTCTGGATTACAGAGTGTACCTAATCCATTGATATTGAGACATTGCATTACTGAAAATGTATTAATAACACTTTCGGGCAGCAGTGTCATTATAGTGGACACATACTGGGTGAATATCTGAGCGTTTCAACCGCCTAATTTTGGTGGCATAATTTTTGCCGAAGTTTCTAAGCGTCTCAATGTTATGCTTCGTCATTTGTATAAGGTACCGTGCCTCCTTCAAATGACAAAGTAGGAGGACATTGTAACGAATATAAATTTAATGTACGCGAGTTTATCCGTTTTCATAGTTTTATTTCATGAGTAATCCTCGCGGTAACTGAAGAAAATATTATTAACAAGGACTTACTTGTTTTTAAAATATACTTTTTTTTACATTTTGTGTTTATTATATAATATTAATATTTTAGCCTATATGATGTCCCACTGCTGGACACAGGCCTCCTCTCATATATGAGAGGGATTGGGCTATAGTCCCCACGCTAGCCCTAAGCGGGTTGGGAACTTCACATACACCTTTGAATTTCTTCGCGGATGTATGCAGGTTTCCTCACGATGTTTTCCTTCACCGAAAGCTAATGGTAAATATCATCTGATATTCCGTACATAAGTTTCGGAAAAACTCATTGGTACGAGCCAGGATTTGAACCCACGACCTCCGGATTGAAAGTCAAACGTCTAAACCACTGAACCACCACCGCTTTTGTGATTACCAAGTTAATACATTTAGGTCATTTAGTTGCCGTCCAACAATCAATAGCTTTCAGTTTCATCTATTTTAGAGATATTTATTCAGAAATTGTCTTAAAAAGTATAAAGCACAGAACCCAAATTAAACAAAGGCTTAATTAACCTCGTGACAGGTCACACCTTGTATATGTCTAACTTTATGGTACGGTTATAAGTTGCATAAGACAGTCAAAGGTCGAGAATCTAGATTATAATACCACGAGTTCTATAAAATGTCTTTATAGTCTTATAGGGTATGGAATGGAAACTTTGGCCAGTCACGCCCAACTGGGAAGTAAATGGGTCAAAATTCTTTTCGTTGTCTTATTTTGTGTCCCTATGAAACGTGACGCAGTGGTGATTTTTGTATGAGATAATGTTTTGTTTTAAATTTCTGATGAATGGATTAAAATCTAGCTTGAAAAAATATACAAGTGCATCGGATTTTTTTTTTAAATACTGAGTGGAAACAGCAACTAAAAGCCTAACAGAGTGGAATGAAACAAGACAACGAAAAGAATTTTGACCCCAAATATCGTCAAATAGTTAAATCATGGGATCGACCTAGTTCCACGGTATAAGTTATATTGAAGCTTGTGATGTGCGTACCAAGCGACTATATAGAAAGGCCATTTTATTCACCGGGCAAACTTAGCTTTTACTATGCGATTATTCTGTCGCACCAATCAAGTCATTACCATTCCCAAATTATTGAAGAACTGCGTATAA
Organism: Thaumatotibia leucotreta; assembly: GCA_025490895.1. Classification (NCBI taxonomy): domain Eukaryota; kingdom Metazoa; phylum Arthropoda; class Insecta; order Lepidoptera; family Tortricidae; genus Thaumatotibia; species Thaumatotibia leucotreta. Next base: position 1,948 of record JALPQI010017570.1, on the reverse strand, counting down.
ATAGTGGAGTCATTTTCGGTTATCTTGTAGCAGACGCATGTTTGTCTGCTATTCTGGCATAATAGTTTCGCTTGCTATCATAAAAAACGAGTAAAAAAATCGCATAGAAATACCCTATGAGACGGACATCCGATGTTCAAAATCTGATGTTCCCCTGAAACCCTGAGATATTCTCGAATCAGATATCGATCCCACAGGAAAAGTTCTACCATATGACCTCAGAATTAACCCTCTATTTGGCTGGTGAATAAAAAATCACGCTGTATAATAAAAACGACGATGACCACGGAACACATATTTGTAATAATAAATACACGAATGCCATAGACGGGATGTGAACCCGGAATCTCCTGTATCGTAGGCAGTGTGAGTATGAAATAGGCTACGGAGGCTCAAGATGGGCAGCAGCGTCATCATAGTGGACACATTACTGCGATCGCCAATCCGCTTGCCCAACGTGACGATTATGGGCATGTATCTCCTAATGCGTCTGTACGCATAGTTAATAGGAGAAGCCTTCGTCCTGCAGTGAACTGAGATAGGCGTATGATGATGATGTCCATTTACCTATTGCGTTCGTTTACCCCACATGATAAAAATAATCAATTACACTGAAAAAAATAATTTGTTAATGGTAACCGAACTTTCGTCAACCTGTAACTTAAAAAAAGTGACGAGCGAAGTAAGGCAATATCTTACCAAAATCAGTTCGGTTAATTTTCTACTAAACAATTGATGTTGCGTATTGCTAAACAATATTAGTTATATCGTGTGAAAACTGTCTGTTGTATATTACCATAAGTTCAGTTATATTTAGTTTACAATTCAGTTATTGTAGACGTGCTGTATGTTGATAACAAAACTGTTTGTCAAAATCTTACTGAATTCACAACTTACTTTAATCAAATTTTCTGCTACGCCTAAACCAACTGGCTCAGTAATGTTTAACATAACTTTTTTGTTACCTATAACCAATTTAGAGTATTATTTTAAGCATTTGTTTCATTATATTTAACCAAATTATTTGCCTGCATGTAACCAAACGAATAGGTTATACACGACAAAAATACGTTGTTCATATACAGCCAAATGTTTAAATTATTTTGACCAAATAGTTTGCCTACTTCTAACCAAATGAATAGGTTATATATACATGACAAAAATACGTGGTTCATATACAGACAAATATCAAATGAGTTGTAAATAGGGCTCACTGCCTGTATAAAATCCAGTACGTCTCATCGTCACCTTTCTTATCCCCTGGGTGATGAGACGTACTGGATTTTATACAGGCAGTGAGCCCTATTTACAACTCATTTAACTACAAGTAGGGTGTATAAGCCACATCGATGATTACCCAAAAATAAGTAACACTAAACGAGCATTTTAATTAACTTTATTAATTGAAATAATAGAAACATTCAAATAATAGAAACATTCATAGTAATTTATAAGAACGGTATAGTAATCAAAATAATCAATCAATCAATAATACAATCGCGAGCAACAGTACTTTTTGCATCACTTTATAGGTTTTCATTGCACAGAGTATCTTTGTAAACCAATTTATTTTTCTAAATTATTTTACGAGTAATTCCATTATTTTGCTTGATACATTAGCTTCAGAGTCTCTTTGATTACAAGGAAAATGAAGAAATTAAAATTATTTGGTTTACAAAGACATGACATGTTTTGAAATGTCCTTATGTAACCTTCTAATCCCCATTCCCGAAGGTAGTCTCCAAGGGTGTCTGCTGGTGGAGGTACAACTTCCATTTTGGAATATTCAAGTAACTTGACATACATATGTCATACGCAACGCAAAAAAAGCGTTTGGTTATTTCTATGCTAAGTATTGTCTATATAATGAAGTACGTTTGGTTACACATTGTATTTTATTTGGTTAGATAAAGCGAATGGTCTGCTAGAGTAGCAAACCCGTATTTAA
>JALPQI010017569.1:0-16511 GCA_025490895.1 Thaumatotibia leucotreta | reverse complement strand
ATTATAGCGTCGAATACTGGTTTTAATGACTGACTTAGAAAATCGTGTTTCCCAAAAGAATGCTGACATCGAAGTTAAACTTTCGCGAGACATAATAACAGAAGGGCCCACGAAAAAACATGTCCAGTGCTTAAGAAATCTGGGTAAATTCACACCTTATTCTATTAAAAGTAAGGTGGTTTTTCCTTCTGTAATTTGAATTGACTAGACATGTTCTTTCCGAGGACCCTTCAACTATAATGTGGCGCCAATGTAACGTCTACCTAACACGTTTGGCCCAGTGATACAACACAACGTCTGTGATAAAAAAAATGTTAAAAATGTTGCCTTACTTCTATGTCAAGGCTATAGAATAGGAACGATTTAGACACAACTGAAACCGACACACCATCCAATAATCCTTAGCCGTGTGGTGACGGCAGTAAGAATACATTTGTCACCACCAATCCTCCTGCGGGTGTCATAAGAGTCGAATAAGGGATTGAAGTGTCACTGACCATTCTACAAGATTGATGATGAACAGCAGCGTCATCATAGTGGACACATTACTGCGATCGCCAATCCGCTTGCCCAGAGTGGCGATTATGGGCATTTACCTCCTAATGCGTCTATACGCATAGTTAATAGGAGAGGCCTGCGTTCAGCAGTGGACTAACATAGGCTGATGATGATGAGACACAACTGTTGTGTCTCCGGCATAGCAGTACAATCTATGCTGTCGCTGACAGAAATACAATGAGATAATATCCAGCATAATATTAGCACTTACGTAGAATAGCATGCCTAGCCAAGATGCCATTCTGCAATCGTATACGATATGGGTGCTTAGCCAAGTTGCCAATCGCTAGCGCTTAGTCGTCAATCTTAAACGAAAGCTAGCTGTCTTTGTCGTAATAATAGGTACGCAAGAGTGACAGAGAGGGAAAACTACGATACGCTACCAAGCGCTAGCGATTGGCAACTTGGCTAAGCATCCAGGGATACCTACGTCACAAATGTATGAGGATGACAGATTCGTACGAAAAGTCACGTGACCATACATTATTACAGGGATCGGAACCGGTTTTCTTTTCAAAAACCCCGAAATAGCTCAATATTTTAAAATGTTTTATATATTCTTCATGTAGTACTCAAAATGTTATGAAATTACCACAGACAACATAACCTCAAGACGTAGCATAGCCGGGCGACCCCCTCTGTCACGCATACGGTGAATTCACTCCATATTAGAGCCACGCCTCCATTGCTAACTTCAGTCTGCGGCCGGCGTTCATGAGATAATTACGAAAGTTTTAACGTGATTTACGTCATGCAAAATGCATTACTGTTGCGTGAAATTGTGAGGCAAGAATACAAAAACATCTAGTGTGCAAAAAGATGGTATTTCATTTCACAAATGAGCAAATTTTAATAGATTTCAATTAAAATTAACAATAGTTTAAGCATAAAATCTAGTGCACTCGTTGATGTCTTTTTACAAAGTCTCTTTCTAATACTTTGCACGAAGTATAACTCCCTCCTTGTCTAGCGTAACGAGCAGGTAGGCCGTCTGAACTAGGGATGACCGTAGAGTATGTTTGTTTACTATCGATAAGGTAACTAAAGATAAATTAAAATCTTTATTCTCAATCGTACCAAGCAACAGACTCTGCGGTGGAGTCTCCGTATCCGAACTAGTGATGTCTATGCCTGCAGTCTGTTTACTATCGATAAGATATTACGATTATATTCAATTATCCTCAAATAAATTCTGGTTTATTGTAAAGTGTAGAAGTATAATTTTCAAAAATACTATTATGTTAAATAATATTGTGTATCTTCTATAAATGCCCAAACATGAAAGAAATTTGGATGAATGCTACAAAACGGTCACATGATTGGTTTCCTGCTCCTAGGCAGTGTGATATGTTCTCGACACTTTAAACCGGAATATTTCAAATTAATAAAAACGAATAATAGACGAATTTTATATACAACGTATTTTAATGGTAGTTTTTTGGTAACTTTGTAACTACGAGTTAATGATTGTACAAATAAAAGTATATTTTATAAAAATATTTTATTTATTGTCTCCGAAAAGATATATTGTGATATTAATATTTGACCGCAGCGTTGTCTGCGTGGATGATGATGATAAAATAACTATCTTTTGTCCTTTCCCGGGTCTTAAACTATCTCCATTCCACATTTCATCTAAACCGGTTTAAATGTGTAGATGAAGACAGCAGATAGACAGTACAAATATTTTTTTATATAAAATGCATTTTATTTTTCACATCAGAAGTTGCGGGTAGAAGCTAGTATCATAATATATCTTCATCTGCGGGGATGATGATGATAATGATGATGATGAATGAAATATCGTATGTCCTTTACCGGTTCTTAAATAATCTCCATTCAAAATTTCATCTAAATTGGTTCAGCGATTTAAGCGTGTAGACTCAGTAAACTGAGAGACATACTTTCGCATTTATGGTATGCATTAGTACGGATATAGATTTACGGTTTTGTCGGTAAATCACTGACAAATGTCGAATTGTAAAAGCGATAGACATTGTAACCATCGATACTTTTATCGACATTCGCAAATCACTAGCGACCGGCGGACATTTTTGTTTTACACCCCATTGACCTTGAAACGACGAATCACAACACAGTTAGCTCATGTTACGCCGCCCGCACCTCAGCATTTTTGGCAGCATCGGTTTAAATGAAATAATTGTCTAAAGCTACGTCTTTAGGTTATGTTGTCTGTGGAAATTACCAACAACGTCTTTTTAAATTACTCCATTAACAAATAATTTTTATACCGAAGAACGAAAAATAACGGAATTTGAACAGTTCTTTTGTATGGGAAAAAACCTGTATCCGATCCCTGCTGTTTATTATGCCATGGTCACGTGACCTATCGCTTGCCATTTACGATCGCAAAATGGGATCTTGGCTAAGCCTGCAGTGCTGTAGGAAAACGTGACGGTTGCATTGATACTGCATGTTGTTGTCCTATGGCACCCCGGAGGTGCAGAGGGCCTTCAAAAGCTCGCGCCATGCCTTCCTATCCTCAGCAACTTCCTTGGCCTTGCTCCAGTCAAGTCCAACGGCTCGCAGCTCACTCTCGACGGTGCGCCTCCATGAGTGCACAGGACGTCCGCGGCTGCGTCTTCCGTCCTGCGGCTTCCACTCGAAAGCGATGCTCGCATTGATACTAGTCTACAATATAAGAATGTGAATAACTTACGTCTTGATTGTCGCAGGCGACCATGTCCCCGTATGAGACCTGGTTGCAGATGCAGTAGCGCGGTTCGTTGGGGTCGTACGTCCATTCCTCCTCCATCGGCTCTTCGATCGCCACGTTGTTCACCACATTGTTCATTCTGGAACCAGAAAATAGTACATTACTATAGCCTCTAGCCGCCCAGAGACCTATAAAAAGGTCTCCTGAAACAAAAGAAATTCTATTCTATTTCCTACAATGTCAATCCAAAATTCATTGGCAAATATTACTGTCTGGGCGGCAGGAGGATAGAGCCCGGGAAGAAAGGGGTTGCCGGCCGATTCGCTCGGCCGGATAGGTCTGAGGCAGACAGCCCCATATTTCCGGCCGAGGTATATAGTGCTTTTCTCAAACATGCAATGAAATAAACAACAAAAACATCAAAGCTTAATTTTTTTTATTTTCATAGTGGCAGAATGTCACAAATTTATGTGGAATGGAATTAAAAAAGAGCACTTAGCAGGCCTAGGCGAAATTACGAACCCATAGTTTCGCTTCGCCATGTGCATTTATCTGTCTGTCAGCAGCATAGCTCAGCATAGCATATTAATCACGCGGACAAAGTAGAATAATAGTAGATTACATGGCAAGGCCGTTTAAGTGGGAAAAATCTCGGATGACGTAATTGTAGGCCGAGGTTTTTCCATTTAACGGCCGAGGTGTGTATACTATTTTTCTGCTCAACGGATCAGTTTAGCGCAGCGGCCAGTAATGTGCTGTTTCCCGGCCGGAGGGCAGAAAAATATAATTTTAGTTTTCGGGTACCTTCCCCTACACGTCAAGTGGGGACGATTTTTTCATTTTCGGAAATCCTATCGTGTGGAGTAAGTAAAATTTGTTGAATAGGTCTTTTAAAAAGAATAAGAGTTTTTTCCATTAATCACGTCATACCTACTGTATTGGGGGTCATCGGACAAATCACGTGTAATTTTTTGTTAGTCTCGAATCTGTTGAACAGCATTATAGCCAGTGCAAAAATCATTACTTTTTATAAAACATTTTTTGAATAGTAAGTTTTAAAACTTCGCGAACATTTACCTCGTAGTTGGCAAAAAAGCACGTATATTCAAGTGGTATTAAAATGACTCCTTAAGTTGGCAAAAAATTACACGTTATATTGGCTAGGGGGGGGGGGGGGAGGTCCAGAAAATATCACCACATATCACCATGGGGGATGGGGGGGTCTAAAACAGGCCAAAATCGTATGACGTGATTAATGGACAAGCCCATACCTACTCAATAACGGGTCTTTTCTTCCTAGGTAGAAGCGAACAAAGTCGATCTTTTCTAACCTAGAACTTTCTGTTATCAGTATATTTTTATATTAGTACTTACACGACAGTGGGCGAAGAGGAGCGGCTGGCGGGCGGCGCGAGCGCAGCGGGCGCGTGCGCGGCCGGCGCCATGCTGTTGTAGCTCTTCCTGTAACCAACGAGCTTACAACATTCTCGGCCTGGGTGCTTAAGCCCTGGCCACGACATTGGTCTAAGGCGACCAGCGGCGAGCGAATCCATGAGTGGGACCGGGATGCCGATATTTCATTTCATTAGTGCACTTCAGCTCGTTTGTGGTGCGCGTGCCGCGCCCGCTGCAGGACACCATCGCGAGTGCCGACTTCTGGCCGAAGGGCGTCGTGTTTCGGCAGTTCAGGGGCAATCTGCCGAATCCTACGTCAGATCAGACAACGCAACGGAGCCACGTCGTTACGTCGTCACCCAAATTGAAATAGTTTTTAAGTACCTATTTGTTTTGTAATTTTTTAGTTCACAGTGATTTGGTTTTTACTGTTATGCTGTGAAACTTATTGGAAAATAAAATAAATAAAATAAAATAAATAAATTTTTCATTTCATTTCATTTCATTTATTTAAGCATACATAAGCATGACAGTATACACCAATGCGCTTACATACTAGTCAGATATATAAAAAACCATAAACATTCTTAAACTTCAAAACACCAATCACCTTTTCATAACAATTACTAAAACAAATAAATTCAATGTCAAATACAAATTAATTAAAACTAAGTTAGTAATTTAAATAAAATAGTCAATATAAATTAAATACAAATTATCAAATTATATGCATATTACTGATATGGGTGTGAGAGGGAGCACCATACGTTTTCCGCTAAGCCGGTCGCCTTAGACCGATGTCGTGGCCGCGGCGTTAGACAAGTTGCCAATCGCTAACGCTTAAACGTCAACCGTAAACGAAAGGCAGCTATCTGACATCTATCTGAAAGAGTGACAGTGAGGGAAAACTACGATATGCTAGTAAGCGCTAGCGATTGGCAACTTGGCTAAGCATCATGGCTCCTGGCCTACTATCGCGAACTTCGGACTTCGTAGATTTCGAATATTTTACTGTGTTACATACAGTGGCGTGCGCAGGGTTTTTGGTTAGGGCAAGCATTTTTTTTACCTGATGAACAAATTATATTATAACCGTATTATAAAAGACAGTTATTGGATGCGATTCTACGTGCACATCGGCTAAAATTAAATAGCCTAAAATTAAAATGTCTAATTTTTAATTATAATATAGACGGCGAATTTGACAAGTGCTATTCCAGAACGTCACCCTGACTAAATTTAACCAGTGTTTAACCATATTCTAAAATTTTTAAGTTGAATCGAGTGTGTTGCTACTTTAAAAAAATAAGTGAACGAATGAATGAATGATATCTGTATAAAAACTGTAAAATCGTTTTTTATTTTGGGTTACATATGATAATTTAATAAGTTTTATTCCATTACATATATGTAATACTTGTTTACACATGTTAGACCACTAAAAAGTGACTTTTTAAAATTATGTGTTTAAAAATATTTTTTCTAATTTGAATAGGCAACATTATAAAGTCCATCGCTTGGTTCTGAATATACCGCCCTTCGAGGTGCTGATGCACATTACTGCTCCTCCACACAGCAGCATCATGGGTTGAGCCCGGAAAGTTGGAGTTTACGCTAGTGATCCGACCTGTAGCATTACACACCACACAATAGGCATGATGACTGGCAAGTCAAATCAGCATCTTTTTTCGAACTGTCAAAACGATCACCATTATTCACCACTATGGAATTTTATATGAAATACTCAAAAGTGACGTCACATTTGACTACTGCCAAATGACCTACTCTTTTAAGTTCTTTTCAATTTATTAAATAGAAGTTCTGTACAAAAATTACTGCAATCTACATCTTAGTAATATTTTCTTCGTGTATGTCGTGCATAATGTTAAATAATTTATTTTAACTACAGTCATCATCCCTATTTATACTATAAAACCTCTTCCTGTTATAAAAAATATTACCTGAGGCAATAGGGTGGTTATTTGGAGGTTTGTGTATAGGCATGTGACTGCCATCTACCACACCCAATGTATATGGCATTCCAAAATTGTCCTGAAACTCCTGCATTGCCTTCTCTTTCTCCAGTCTGGTCACTGGGAACTTGATCCACTGTGGGGTCAACCTTTCTATAATAATGGGGCACACAGCTGCCAGACTGCGGCTTATTGTTGGTTGACTTTGAGCTAGTATATTAATTTCTCCCACAGCAGTCTGGTAACTGCCATGGGCAAAAAAATTTAGTGCACTTAATACCTTTAAATGTGGGGGCACCGTCCCCACTCGTAGCGCATCGCCTTCACACAAAGTGTCCACTACGTGCCGGCCCATGGCCCGCGATAGCCTAAACAATTTGCGAAACTTCCGCTCAGACCGGTCAAATGGATTAGACTCGTCTCGTAACCTCTTCAAATACATTTTTTCACCCTCGCCCTCGCCATACTCCCTCTCGTCGGCCACCACAGCAGCTATGACGTATTCTTCATCCATTTCGAAAATAATTATTTTGTAAAACTTGATGTATTTGTGTTAATCTTATTTTAAACGGGACTATTTTATTCACCGCTAAAATTAGTCAGTTTAGTTTGACGTTTTTCTATGTTTTTGTTTTAAAAAGACATGTACTGAATAGCATTTAAGCAGCTAAGCCTAAATTGAATAGACCGCCTAAATTTAAGAAATATTTGATTATGACAGCTGCTCATAGAATAACAAAGTGGTTTAGCGACGCCTAAAAATAATTAGGAGGTTTAGCGGCCGCCGTAGAATCGCATCCATTGTCTGAATAAGTACGTAGCTATACTTACTTTTGCTTATGCCGTTTGTTAGAACTGCCAGCGTTTGCGTGCGAATGTGTACTGTGAGCTGCTGCGCTGTGTCCTGAAATAATTATTACATCATTAATATAAAGTAAAGCCCAAGGTGAAACGATTTTTTCTTCAAGTAGACCTACACGATATCAGAACTATAAAATAACATTTACTTTCGGTTGTAACCCTACACTGACACGAGAAGAAGTTCAATTTCAAGTAAAAAAAAACTTATCGGGCCAATGTAATCGGGTTAGACCTCAGGTTCTAACCCAGTTAGATAGGGAATCGGGTTAGACTCAGGTTCAGTGCAGCACGGTTAATAGTTAATTAAACGCATAAGGTCAAGGTCACGGGGACCCGTTGGGTAAGGGTGGCTCGTAAACATTTATAGTGAAGAGGAGAATACATTTGTCACAAGTGTCACAACTACAATTCTTCCCTTGCGAGCCTTGGGTGTCGTAAGTGTCGACTAAGGGATTGCAGTGGCACTAACCATTAATGTATTGAAAATGATGCAAGGGAAGCAGCGACAAAACTATCGCCACGATAAAGTTTTATATGAAATACATAAGATTGACGACGTGTGTATACTGCCAAAAGACCTACTCATTAAGTTCTTTCCAATTTATCAATTAGAAGTTCTGTACTACTATAATTTTGTTCATTTCATGGGAATTAACTTTGATGATTTTTTTATTCATTTTAGAAAACAATATTCCTAAAGTAATGGTTCTAAGGAAAAATAAACCAAAAATATATTGAAAATTAAATTCACGTATTTATTTTTGCAGTTCGTTGATACGCCACAGTGCTAACATACCATATCACCTCCCCATCACTACATAGTATAAAATAAAGTCACTTTTTCTGTCCCTATGTCTCTTTGTACGCTTAAATCTTTAAACATACGCAACGGATTTTGATGAGATTTTTTTTAATAGGTAGAGTAATTCAAGAGAAGGTTATTATATAGGTATAGTATAGTTCGGGAAATATTATTTGCTCGACTCTTATCTTACTTACGACCTTTTGTTTTGCATCATTAACAATAGAACAGTGCTAGACTGATGATTGTCTAGTAAGTGTTAACGCAAAACAAAAGGTCGTAAGTAAGATAACAGTCGGTCAAATAATATTTCCCGAACTATACCCGTGCGAAGCCGGGGCGGGTCGCTAGTAGTGTACCGTAAGATGGGGCTATTTGAGACCCAAGGGGCTATTTGGTAACATCGAAATTAAAGGTGTTAGACCCATATAAAAGTTCGTATCGTAAGATTTGGAACAAATATCTTGGGACCACGTATTTTCATGATCACATCATCAGCCTATGTTAGTCCACTGCTGGACGTAGGCCTCTCCTATTAACTATGCGTATAGACGCATTAGGAGGTAAATGCCCATAATCGCCAAATTGCAATTGAATTTTCATGATCATGATAATTCAATTCTAAAAAGAAATCGGGCTTAAATGCTGTGTTGTCCTTGGTACCAAATAGCCCCGTGGATCTCAAATAATAAAGTGTCAAAAACCCTCATTGATGATGATTTAGACATACCGGCGTGTAGCGAGTGGTGGTCGTGTAGTGCAGCATGTTGCAGATCTCCGGCCACGGCCTCGTACGTGCTCTTCATGGCCGCCGTGCGACGCCCCTGCTGCATCTACACATCGGGCTATATGTAGCTATGGCCGTTCATTGATGATGATGTAGACATACCGGCGTGTAGCGAGTGGTGGTCGTGTAGTGCAGCATGTTGCAGATCTCCGGCCACGGCCTCGTACGTGCTCTTCATGGCCGCCGTGCGACGCCCCTGCTGCATCTACACATCTATATGTAGCTATGGCCGTTCATTGATGATGATTTAGACATACCGGCGTGTAGCGAGTGGTGGTCGTGTAGTGCAGCATGTTGCAGATCTCCGGCCACGGCCTCGTACGTGCTCTTCATGGCCGCCGTGCGACGCCCCTGCTGCATCTACACATCTATATGTAGCTATGGCCGTTCATTGATGATGATTTAGACATACCGGCGTGTAGCGAGTGGTGGTCGTGTAGTGCAGCATGTTGCAGATCTCCGGCCACGGCCTCGTACGTGCTCTTCATGGCCGCCGTGCGACGCCCCTGCTGCATCTACACATCTATATGTAGCTATGGCCGTTCATTGATGATGATTTAGACATACCGGCGTGTAGCGAGTGGTGGTCGTGTAGTGCAGCATGTTGCAGATCTCCGGCCACGGCCTCGTACGTGCTCTTCATGGCCGCCGTGCGACGCCCCTGCTGCATCTACACATCGGGCTATATGTAGCTATGGCTGTTCATTGATGATTTAGACATACCGGCGTGTAGCGAGTGGTGGTCGTGTAGTGCAGCATGTTGCAGATCTCCGGCCACGGCCTCGTACGTGCTCTTCATGGCCGCCGTGCGACGCCCCTGCTGCATCTACACATCGGGCTATATGTAGCTATGGCCGTTCATTGGAACGGTTCAACAAATATTAACACGTTCGCCTCAAACATTAAAAACATTAAAAACCTACATTGTATATTGTTTGTTGGATTGTGATAGTTTCTGTTGCTTCTATTGTTTGGCTTAAGCTATACATTTGCTTACCCACAGAGGTTAAACATGTAATCTTACCTACAATGTATTAACATTAACACCTGTACCTGGTAATGTTTAATGCAAATAAAGTTATCTTTATCTTTATCCAGTACTGTTTCACTAATGCTAATACTATGCCGATCGAAATTATCTGATAGAACTCCTATGCCATTGACACGCATGTGTGACTGAACCGATTGTATTCTTATGCCAGTGACACAGCACTTGTGTCAAAAACGTTAGTATTTTATGGCACTGGCATAGGAGGAAGAACTTGATTTATGCTAGTGGCATAAGAATAAGGTTACTCTGATCACGTATGTGTGTCACTGGCATAGGAATCAGATTTTGTTGGTCACACACGCTGTGTCACCGGTGTCAAACGTGTTAACCCGACCGGAGTGTGGCAATTCACGCCCTGAATTTTACTTGTCACTATAATTAGGTTTTATTTAAGCTTGTAGGTACCACACTTTCGCCGAGTTCTGCCTTGGGGCAGCATAATATTGGTATTATGTCCAATATTACAGGGTTCAATGTTACATTTTCGGGGTGATTAATAAAAGTGCAATATAGAACCATGTAATATTAGGGCAGCAATACTAGTAACCCAATAAGAATCAAAATAGGACCATTTTATCACATGATATTGAGTAGAAATAACACATAAAATTATGAAAAGCAGAAATTTTAAGAGCCAAGCTCTTAAATAAATGATGATGATGAATGAGAAATTTTATAAATTTGGGTTTTTTTCCAAAAAACGTTCTCCGGACATGTTTTTCATAACATTCTTTTGAAATTTTTTCAACATACATCATCAAGTGAGGATATATTATGTTGCACATTAACACCCTTATTCATAAACGTCTCCTAACTCCTAACTTAACAAGCCGATAGGTATTTTTTATCGACACGTCTATAAGATCGAAAAAGTTTATGAATAAGGGGGTAACTATATTGATTAATAAAAACGGAAGAATATTACCTGCTGTGTTGCTGCGATCGCTTGACTAGCAGCCGCGGCTATAGCGTTTGTCGCTTGACCCAACGCGTACGATTCACGACCCAGTGCAGCCTAAAATATTTAAAAGTTGTAGTTGAATTTAAACTGTCGTGAATTATATTAACACTTGTTACAGTATCAGTATGATCATCTTCTTAATTGTCAAGTAAATAAATAAATAAATATCTTGGGACATCTTACACAAATCAACCTAGTCCCACGGTAAGCTCAATACCAACTAGGTTACAGAGGCTGACAAAAACACAAAGTCAAAGTGAGCATGGGTAATTATAATTTTCGATTATCTACATTAGAATTATAAGTAGTATTGAATTAGAAGCTGGAGGTTCCGGGTTCGAATCCCAGCGAGGGCATTATTTGTGTATTTATTTATCACATTTCCTTGGTCATGGTTGTCTATGTATTTAAGTATCTATATGTATCTATCTATTATACACGGTGGAATTTAATCGGTGAACAGGAACCCATTTTTCTAATTCAGTAATCGATGGCGGTCACGTTTATGTAGTACTTAAGTGGAACCAAGTTTTTTTTTTAGAATAACAAATTTTTATGTTGAAATTAAACTTTAATTAAAATTTATTGTCACCCTACTAATGGTTTAGTCTGAAAAGTTTAATACCTCTTTTGAAACTATCAGCCATGCATCGCTCTTATTTTACATAGGAATAGAGTCTATCGCAAAAATTAAAGCATGTGAGTGGTTATTGCTCATTTATGTTTTAAGTTTCTATGGCTGATAGTTTGAAAAGAGGTATTAAACTTTTCAGACTAAACCATTAGTAGGGTGACAATAAATTTTAATTTCAACATAAAAAAAAATTATGCTAAAAAAAAAACTTGGTTCCACTTAAGTACTACATAAACGTGACCGCCATCGATTACTGAATTAGAAAAATGGGTTCCTGTTCACCGATTAAATTCCACCGTGTATATATCGTCGCCTGGTACCGACATCACAAGCCTTAATTGAGCTTACCGTGGGACTAGGTCGATTTGTGTAAGATGTCCCAAGATATTTATTTATTATTATAATAACTCAGGGTGCTTACGCTTAGCCAATTTGCCAATCGCTAGCGCTCAATCGTCAATCGTAAACGAACTGACTGTCTTTTTCGCACTCTACGAATAAATAAAACATGGAAGCCGCACGCCATACTAAATTGCCTCTCAAAAACGGTCCTGAATTATAGTTGATAAGTGTCACCCCCTCTTCAATGCATCTCGGCAATGAATTTGAATGTCAACCTATAAAAACTTAAACCGCCATTTAAAAATAGTTCTGATTGGTCTGTCAAAGTTTTGATTGGCTATATTCAATAAACATTTGTCAAAGATGTTGCGCCGAAATATGCGCGGTGTTAAGAAAAGCGCTATGTCCTGCCCATCTTGGCACAATTGAACAATTGGTTTTGGGGGCATTTTTGAGCTGGCGTTAGACGTCCATGTTATATATGGTAGCAGGTCGCACTAATAGGAAAGAATGACAGAGAGGGAAAATTACGATACGCTACTGAGCGTTAGCGATTGGCAAGTTGGCTAAGCAACCTGCCCTTAGACGTGGTGCGGCTCCACTGACGCGGAACGAAGCGGTGCTGTGCAAAATTGACCAATTACATTCTTCAAATTCGAATTCGAAACAATGTGATGCGGTCTCATTGGCCGAGCTCCCACAGCTTCGCTCCGCTTCGCGTCAGTGGAGCCGCACCCTGAGATAAAGGGCAGGGTAGGTATAGCCTCAAAGTCACCCAAATGGCAATGGAGAGGGCTATGCTAGGAGTCTCTCTGCGTGATCAGATTAAAAATGAGACCAAAGTAACCGAAATAGCTCTCCGAATCGCCAAACTGAAGTGGCAGTGGGCGGGGCACATTGCGCGTAGAACCGATGGCCGTTGGGGCGGGAAGGTTCTTGAGTGGCGGCCACGTACCGGAAGGCGTAGCGTGGGTAGGCCCCCTACCTGATGAAGGTCGCAGGAGTCCGCTGGATGCGGGTGGCGCAGGACCGGTCATTGGGGCGATCTTTGGGGGAGGTCTTATGTTCAGCAGTGGACGTCTTTCGGCTGATATGATGAGGTATAGGTAGAAGGTACCTGGATGGCGGTGTCGGTGCGCGACAGGCCGGCGGCGCGCGCGCCCCAGCTGTCGCGGCGCTTCTCCGCGCGGAAGCGGTACCTGTACAACAGTAGATACATTATTCTGTAACCACTTTGTATATATGTCAGCCACAAGGAACAAATATTTGTGATACATAAATACACAAATAATGCCCTCGCCGGGATTCGAACCCGGAACCTCCAGCTTCGTAGGCAGAGTCACTACGAACAAGGCTATGGAGGCTGACAAATATTTGGTAACTATCAGGTCATTATTTTAATATCCGGCCGGATACCGGATAGCAACTTTGCTTGATTTTGTTGTAAACAAATTGAGCCCTACCTTGAACCAATCTCTTACCCATTCAAATTGCAACATTTTTTTTTCTTGTAACTTAAAAACAGTGCTTCAGTATACCGATATGGTTACAAGAAATGCCAAGCCTTTGCGGGTTACAAAACGGGTCAAAACGTATATAGTACACACCCGCCGAATATTCAACTGGTAGTCAGGCCGAACATCCAGTACCCGGCCAAACAAGTATCTATTGCATCTCTAAATAAAGCAGCTGGCAAAACAGTGCCAACATGGCTATCAAATATTTTTTCTTGTCTTAAAGTACTACCATAGTAAGATGCTTATGAACTTCTATCTGTCGGAACTTTGGCATATAACATGTAATTTTTATGTTTTCATCACCTGTTATCCTTGTAATGGTTATTATTAGATGTGCTAGTGTGGTTG
The DNA here is from genome assembly GCA_025490895.1 of Thaumatotibia leucotreta. NCBI lineage: Eukaryota > Metazoa > Arthropoda > Insecta > Lepidoptera > Tortricidae > Thaumatotibia > Thaumatotibia leucotreta. The sequence continues at coordinate 2,605 of JALPQI010017569.1, read as the reverse complement.
GTGTTGACATCTAGCTCGAGCGACCGTTTCTCCAAAAGTTCTGTGATCCCCTTGTTATCTGCTTCCAACTCGCACTTGAATTTATGTAGTTCTGTGTCTGTTTAATAAATTAAAATTATCAGTATAAATTCCAAACTCTTAACTGCTTGACTCAAGATTAAACAAAAAATATTTCTGTCAGAAAGTTCACAAACATTGGGTGCTTGTAATGTCTGAGATTATGTATCAAATACATCACAATCATATAATTGTCCCATACACCTAGGATTGAGATGATATACCTTCTCGCACAAAATTTACAGTCGAGTTGATTATATCTTTGAGGTTGAGTATACCTTTTATTTAATGAAACTTGATGTTGAATAAATATCTTGATATAAAAATGTTTTTAGTTACAGAAACTTTATATAACAGGTCTTATCTTACAAGACTCTTCTTGAGCCACTCAAAAGATTTCATACCTAAACCTATTTTAATTATTATTTTACTAGTACTCTTAAACTAGGAGTCTTTAAGCAAGCAACACAGAAATAATTGAAACAGTGTGTGATTTTCACATACCTAGTCGTCTTAAATAGCGGTCCACAAGTTCAGACATCTGGTTAGCGAGTGCCACTTTTTCATCAGCTTCTTCAAGAGTCTTGTTGTAACCTCTCTTTATATCTGAAAACTCTGTGTTGGCCTGTTCAGTATCTACTTCGCCTCTGCGACATCCACCAAATAAAGTACGAACCCGTTTTTCTAAAGTATCCATATTGTCTGTAACAAAAAAGTACAAAGTAAAATTTATTTATTTCATCTATCATACTGGCTTGACATAATTCATATAAACATATTCTTATGGTATTATTTGGACTTACTTTGGACAGATAAATCCATTTCTCTCATTTCTGTGAATCGATCTCTCAATTCTTGAGGAAGGTGTTCAATCACTGCAAAATAAATATTGATTTTAAGTTAATTAAAACAATACATATTAAATTGTTTTCTTATTACAATAAATGCAATTAAATAATAATATCAGATCAAAAACTTATTACATAAATTAATTAAAATTAATTTAAACTCCATCAAATTTCGTCTTGCGCGCCTAAACGGCGGAAGGAAACATTTTTTTTCTTCACAATACTACCAACCAATGAAAAGCTTCTGTCATTTTAGGGCGTATTGAACAAAGGCAACTTACTTTCCAAATAATCTTCTAAATACAGCATTTTGGTGCGATTTGTAAAGCTTTCCTTAATTAAACAACACTCTCGGTAAGTCTTCCTTTATTTTAAACGTATTATAACCGTGTTTGAAAACAAATATGTGCACGATTGACGTGTAACTATAACGACGTCACGTTGTTCGTCATACAAGATGGCGATAACTAGGCGTTGGAATGAATAGTGTGGGGACGAGAATTTGTCGATTCCGTTTCCACTGTTTCCAGTTCTCATCTTTTGTGATATTTATTATTTCTTTGAGTTTTGAGTCTGTTATTACAACACAACAATCGTTATAAATATATAATTTGTCTCAATTGAAGGTGAATTATTGATTTATTTGTTTGTAATACGCGGTTGCACCAATCAATAATTTTATTTACGATGCATATGCTCAGAAAGTGCTCTTTTTAAGGGTAAAAAGTATTTTTTCTTGGCGTTGGAATGAATTTTCATAGTACTTTTCGGCATGGCCGGTTGGTATTGCCGAGATAGTCTGGTTTTCCTCGCATAATGCATTGTAAAATGTTGTATGATACACATGTTGAAATGTAGTCTTTTTTCTAACTCGCTTCGCTTGTATGTCATAGTCATCCAGACTCATCCTGAAAAAGTCTACTTCCACTCTTGTGTCCTAAATAACTATATTATTCATGGGTTAAAAAGTTCTTCACAGTTATCTATACCTGTAAAAATTCTCCTCCTCAACGTTTAGTCATACATATCGAAGATTCAACTACTTCAACAAGACGTACCCTTTAATAATTTACCGATTCCTTTCTACTGTACTGTTTTTATCGATATCTAAGAATAAAATTAAAATGTAAGTGAACTTCACTACAGTCTCTAAACCATAGACTTATAGACAGCATTTACTTGCTACCAACATCGCAAAACATTCAGTGTTACTATATGCAAATATGTCATGAATTAAACCGCGTTTACACTTCATTACGATTACACTATAAGTGTAAATGTAAAGGCGTAGCACACGACCCGACGGCTCTATACCTTTCGCCAGTAGAAATCAAAACAATATTTCTGAATTTCTGCATTTGTCGTATTTGACCATGGATTTAGAATATGGATATATTTGACACATTTTGTGAAACACGTTCGCGGATAGAACCAACATGTGACCACTTAAATTTTATTTACATTTTTGGCGGGAAATTCATAAAATATTGGGACGGACTTGGTGTTGCGGGTATTGAGATTATTGAGAATTTTGGTACTTGAATATTTTTTTTATTTTCTGTGCATTACATGACGTGCAATCAGTTTAAACCGCTCCCGACCCGCCGTGGTCCAACCGCTATGGCCAACTGGGTCGCGTTTTATAAAGTTACAATTTACAATTTCGCTGTTCGCCTCTCTTTCTAGCCAATATGTGCGTG
>JALPQI010017568.1:0-28074 GCA_025490895.1 Thaumatotibia leucotreta | reverse complement strand
AAAATATAACCAACGAAGCCCAAAGGAATTATCTCATCCAAGACTTGATTACCTGGAAAGATTATAACGTTCAAATAGCGGCGTATAATGATAAAGGTGTAGGTGTGTTTACTGATAGCTACACTATCAAAACAAAGGAAGGTGTCCCCGAGGCAGCTCCGGACAGCGTTCGATGTGAAGCTTTCAATTCCACTTCTATTGCTGTTTGGTGGACCCCACCCAATCCTCAAAAGATAAACGGAATCAATCAGGTATACATATTTATATTTATGTATTAATCACACTTCTCCTCCAACAATAGACTCTTGAAATAAGAATAATGTTATTATAAATTAAAATATGAAATTTTATAGGGCTACAAAATCCAAGCATGGCGATGGGATGAGCAAGAAGCAGATAATACTGAACAGAAACTAGTTAGCGTCCCGCCAAATCTGTTAGACCCGTTGACTGAACAGACTGCTATAATTGGTGGACTAGAAAAGTTCACTGATTACAACATATCAGTATTATGTTTTACCGAACCAGGCGATGGCCCGCGCAGCGATTATGTACTGGTCAAAACCAATGAGGACAGTAAGTAGCATTAGGTATAATTTGAATGCAGTTCAATGTTGATTAATGTAGGCGTATCGTTTTTCTTATTAGCGACAATGACCTGTCCCTCACCTCAGTATTACCTACGTCTTAAGTAGCGTTTCGGTACCAGCAGAAAGGATAATATTTTATTAGTGTGTAATTTTATTTGTTTCTTACATTCGTAACACAAATTTCCGAAAACAGAAAAGCACTTAGCACAAAATATATTATTATTTTTAGTTCCGGATGAAATAGCGAATCTACAATTCGACGACATCTCCGACCGAGCAGTGCGAGTATCGTGGTCGCCACCGAAAAAATCGAATGGGATTCTACAAGGATACAAGCTCACCTACCAAGTAAAAGACGACAATGAAACGCCCAAAGAAGAACTACTACCGCCCAACGTTACCAGCATACGAGTTGAACATTTACAGGTAAATGTGATCCAAATGATGATATTATTTCTTTATCAAATGAATCAACCTAGATTCAACAATTTTCAGAAAATTATCTAATCAATTATTTATCAAACCACTCGTAGCGAAGTGGCACGGTTTATTTTCTATTACAAATAGTAAGTGGAGTTGTTTACTTTTCTTTATTCACTTATCTTGTGCGGTCCACGTATGACAAATAATTGCTCTACAGTAAAAAAATCTATATAAACTAACAAACTAGTATAAGAATATATATTTGTAATCGTTTTGTGGCAGGTTTATAGTCCATTATTTCTTAAGGATAGTGGGAATAATTGACGTTTTGTTTGTGTAGGACAAACCTTGCAAAGTTCCTGGTGCTCCATTGAACTGAAATTTAGCATTATAGGTACATAGGGATGCATAATGGACTGGGCATATAGCAAATAGGTCAGCAGGAAATTACGTAGTAGAAGAATTTTACCTTACATTTTTAAGCCTTATACACGATCATAGATCGAACTACTCATCGCAAATCCTCTACTCGTATGCTGAGTGTATTTTTAATATTTCCTCAAACGGTAACCAAACGAAAATTACAAAGTAATTTTATCGCTAAAGCGTAAAGGTGCGTTCAAACTAAAAGAGCATTCGCTGTTCTAACCTCCCACTACGAAATTCGATCGGTACACAAAACGTGATTGGTTGATTTCGTAGAACGGGCGCAAGAACAGCGAATGCTCTTTTGGTTTAAACGCATCTTAATGATTCGAAAATTTGTCGAGCAGGAATGTAATTGACAATTTTCTTAATCTATGTTTTCGACTGTATCTAGAACTATAAGCAACCTTACTTCTTACGTTTGCATTTTGGTAATGACTAGTCCGATCTATAAACCTATTATTTATAATATATTGCTAGTGATAGGATTAAAACGGGCCTAGAAATCTCTTTATGACATTAATTAACATCACCAGATATACAGATTGCAATCGTAACATGTCAAGGTTATTTAGTAAAAACAAAAACATTTCCAACTCGTAGGCAAAGAGCAGCCAACCATGACTCGTGAACTCTCTGACCGCCACAGATGGCTGTCGCGTTTTCGTAGCGCGGCCTTTGACACACACATTTGTCGTCAGCTAATGCAGACCGCTACGCCAGGCGGGTAAATCCGTAAACCTTAGGGCAAACATCACATTTGTTACTCGTACACAAATGTACAGCGAGCTTGAAGGAAAAAATAGTTATACTACATACCCGTAGATACCATGCCTATTCGTGTAAATTATTTCATGGTTTAAATTATATAATAAAACACGTAGGTGTTTTGATGTATCAAATGACATAAATTAGAGCATTAAAATATTAATATTTTTAGGGTGGCATGAATACCTATATATATTTGTAACACCTACTGTAACATGCACATGACTACAATGATATAAATTAATAAATTTACAATTTTACATACCTACCTACGTAAATAGATGATTAAAAATACTCAGGGTTCTGAACAGACGGGGTGAACCTGTCTATTTTCGGCACCTCACAAGTATTGGCATATTCAACCTTATTTTAGAATGCAACTTATATTAATAGCACATTCAACCTTATTTTAGAAACTGAATGTCTAATAATTATATAATGTGTACCAACAAAATTTTAATTAGCTTGGTTTTGTAATATTAAACGCACAAGTATTCCTACCCCACATCAAAGGGATTTCATGTTAGTGATTTGCGAGGGCGGTTCGACTCGATCGTGCAACGTAATCGGTTTGTGTCATGAATTTATCATAGCGCTACTGTGCATGCAGTATCCGATGGAGAAGTTCTACCTAGCACTGAATACGCTAAAGATCGAGCATGCATTATATTTAACAATGCAAGTGGCTGAGACTCTCAAAAACTTAGGCATAATCTAATGCCAAATGGTATTAGATTATGCCAAAGTTGGCTAAGTCAAAGGGATGACTAGGTATATCCCAAAACTTCTAGACGAGTAAATCACAGAGCTTCAGAACTTTAAGAAAACTATTATAATTAAAAATTACCGTAAAACACAGTAACTTACTAACTAGGAAGATAATTTACCTTAAATTTATCGTTAGGTCGTTGTTCTAACTAAGCCCAATACATAGTCACCTAATACCGCGCCTATGATGGTTAATACTGACTCCGTAATACAGATAAAATTAAATTCAGAGACTTCATAAAATCTAGTGCCTAGGTACGGAATTAAAGCGTGTCAGCCATAAGGTGATACGAAATTAGCCTTATCGACTTATTGTCTAATGCTAGAAATTTCACATTGCATGGGTTTATTGCTCGTGCCTCCTGAACTAACAAGTATTTAAGACAAAATGCATCTTGACCATTGTCGGATTTAGGTTATCGTATTTTTAGTAGAAATACCTAGAATTAATGAATTGGTGTACTAAAATTGCAATAAAACAACACGGTAGGTACAATTAAGTTCCCCGGTCTACAACCCTGTGTAATAAATTCGTAACATAGATTTATGCAAGCTGTTAACGTTTGACTACAGTGGACTTTTGTTTTGCCGACTGACAACCCGTCTACATTTTGTAGGCAAGTACACACTACAAGTTTTGGCTGTGCGCTCTGACGGCCGTCGGGGAAGGGCCGGCGCGCTCCGCGGTCATCCAGTCGGGCGTGGAGCCCGTTCTGCCGGACGCGCCTCGCAACCTCGCGCTCTCCAACATCGGCGCTTTCTCCGTGCTGCTGCAGTTCACGCCCGGCTTCGACGGGAACTCCTCCATCTCGCTGTGGACCGTGCAGGTAACTTAACCCCTTCCATCAACGTTTGTCCCTTTTGATCTTATAGACATACTGATAGACCGAAAGGGATAAACAATAGTTATCGGCTTCCTAAGACGTTTATAAATAAGGGAGTAAATCTATACTAACGAACTTTATACTCAATTTTCTCCATAGAAACAGCGCAATTGCCGCCTCATATTAACGTGGAACCACAAATGTATGGAATAAACGTCAACGCAGGAAATTGCCATTATGGCTCAAAAAATTATCAGATCTTATGGCCTGTCTCCACGCCACTTATCAATTTCGTACAGATGATGTACCTATTTTGAGAAACTGTATGGAGAGATTTTGATATTTTTTTACATTTTCACTGCGTTTCACTATCACCATTTTACAAGCTTTAGTATGCACAGCGTAGGATAAAAATGTGACGCTTACGGTACGTCACTCTAAGCAGCGATATGAAGCCACCTTCAGCAGCTTATTCCTCCCAAGGGACCTAGTTCTCTTTTCAACAACAGTAACAATTTACAGGCACAAACGGCACGCAACTCATCCTGGATAACAGTATTCGAAACGAGCGCCCCAGACGCCCAGTCCATACTTGTCACCGGGCTAGTGCCGTTCACCACGTACCGGCTACGCGTCATAGCCACCAACGTCGTCGGGACTTCGCCGCCTTCTGAACCGTGCAAGGAGTTTCAAACCATCCAGGCGCCCCCGCAGCACCCGCCGAGAAATGTGACCGTGCGGGCGGTTAGCGCTAATAATTTACGCGTTAGGTGGATTGTAAGTATCGACACTCTTAGTTTAAATTTGTGTTTTGGTACGGGCGCCGTTCATTGGCTAGAATTAAATATACATCTGTCATTATTGCCTATAAAAGGACCACAGTTTGGTTTATGTAACAAAATCATATTGAAGCATTAGAGTTACAACCGTTGGCCGACATTTATTATAAAGGACCAGTAATTAATGATATACATCGTATATGGTTTCCCTTAATAAAGTATTAAAAATGAGCAGTAGGTACACACAGCAGTAATAGTCTTTTTTATAACCATGTATATTTTAACTAATATTGACGTTAATTTCCCGTCTGAATATTCATATTTTTTGTTGGATGTCATTAAACTCATCAATGACCAGTCATTTATAAAAAAATGTCTGTAAGTTATTGAAAATAAGGGTCAGTTTACAACACTATAAAGCATCGAAAATTTCTAAAATCTTGAATTCATTTTCAGCCATTACAGCAAAGCGAATGGTACGGCAACCCTAAAGGCTACAACATAACTTACAAACGCAGCGGTAGTAATGAGACGTTGTTCAACATCATAGACGACCATACGGCGAATTCGCACATACTGTCCAACCTGGAGGAGTGGTCGCTGTACGAGATACAGATGACAGCCATCAACGAGGTCGGCATCTCTACTGAGAGCCCGATGGCCACCGAAAGGACTAGAGAAGCTGGTAACGTCTCATTAAAATCTCCCTTTTCTATTGTATAGTATTAGTAATTAATTCTGTAAATGTTAATGGATCGTGCTGCATAGTCGTTAAGATAAAACCTACATCAGATAACTAATTGTTTATAACGAATGATAGGTATTTTGTTTAAAATACGGTTTTTCTTTACTCCGATTGTGTAAGATTTGATTCTCGATCTCGTCGTAAGGACACATTTTGAACCTAAATATAAAACTTGTCTGACAGAATATTATGTTTGCATATTTTCAGTACCATCGTGCGGACCCGATAATGTGTCAGCGAATGCGACTTCATCCACAACTGTAGTCGTCCTATGGGGTGACATCCCAGCCAAAGATCAAAATGGCTTGATAGAAGGATACAAAGTTTGCTACGCAGCTATCGTGCCGCCTCCTAGACCGGACCACCAAAAAGTGGAATGCCAATCCATACCCTCCAACCAAACACACACAATCACACTAACAGAGCTGCGCAAGTATGTAGTGTATCAAATACAAGTGCTGGGATATACTAGACTCGGCGACGGAGCTCTTAGCGATCCTCCGGTTACGGTGCGAACATTTGATGACAGTAAGTACCCACTTATACTACTAGTACTTATCTTTGACTTTATTTAATATTGTTAACACCATCATAGGTATTGCATATTAAAATGTATACTACGGAGACATATCTAATCTTATGGCATGATAAGATTCTTCTTCATAGTCATTTTTTTTATGCAATGTTCTATATTTGAAGTATCATCATCATCAGCCTATGATAGTCCACTGCTGGACGTAGGCCTCTCCTATTAACTATGAGTATAGACGCTATAGGAGGTAAATATATATTTGAAGTATAAAAGTCCATAATTCGTATAATTGTAAATATTTTATGTTACTTTAACTTGGCTTGACACGCTACCGCGTGCTTAGATAACTAATTTTACTCAAAAAACTCGTAGACCCATAAAATTTACCAAGTATATTTGAAATACTTATTGTTAGTAAAATGTATCCCCTACCCTTAACTGGAGGAGGCAATGCGTCACAGTTGTCTAGAGGGACAGTATAAGCATATTCAAGGAACAAAAAGTAGCCAAATGTAGAGCGCGCCAAAGGTAATTATTCAGTTTAAATATTAACCTACTTTTTTATCTACAGCTCCCGGCCCGCCCTCCAACGTTTCGTTCCCCGATGTGACATTCACGACCGCTCGCATCATTTGGGACGTACCCGAAGACCCGAACGGAGAAATATTGGCGTATAAAGTGTCTTACCACCTCAACAGTTCGACGCAGCAACAGTTCTCAAGGGAGTTCCTGCCTTCGGATAGAACGTTTAGGTAAATTATAACCAGCCATAATAATATGTATTTTTGTACCATCAGTCATCACCCATACTGTTTATTGACACTGTGTATACAGCTAAAAGCATAAAATACGGCACGTTATTTTTTGTCATAATAGTCGGTTGACAACCAAAACTCACTAAGTAACAAATACCTACTTGAAATAGAGATCGTATCTAAGTTCTGATTTAATACTGACATAAGAGGGTGCTAAGAGTAGTGACAGTTTTTATAGTGAGTTTTGGTTGTCAGCCGACTATATTTGACCGGCTCTAGTCCCGACTGAGGAACTTTTCATTGATCTTTAAATGCAGAATTTATTGTTTTTAATAATAAAGGAAAGTCTCTCTTACACAAAATGTGCTATTTACAATATTTAAGGTAGTTGCCATCCATGTGGCGTTCGTTTTTTCCACCCCGTATATCGTCGCCTGGTACCCACATCACAAGCCTTAATTGAGTTTATAGTGGGAATAGTACATTACTATAGAGGACTGGAAACGAAGGGTTACAGGCCAAGTAGATATATCTATCCTCCCAGATAGGGATACGCGGCCTGTAACCCTGTTTCTCGCCGAGATTTGTATAGTGCTTTTCTCAAACTTGCCATTAAATAAAACGAACTGATTTCGCCGAACCATAAACCATTTCATTTGTAAATTATACCAATAGTACAGTATCGTAAAACATAAAAAAAAAACATGCGCGCCTCTTTTTTTATCTGTTTGAGGTATCTTTTACCTGGTGGTATAGACTTCAGTTCTAAGGTACTTTTTTTAATATATTTATTTATGTATCGTATTCAGGGCAACGGAGCTGCTGTCGGAGAAGTACTACCAGTTCTCGGTGACGGCGCAGACGCGGCTGGGCTGGGGCGGCACGGCGCGCGCGCTGGTGCTGACGACCGTGAACCGCGCCGCGCCCGCGCCGCCCGCGCGGCCCTACGTGGCGCGCTCGCTGCTGCAGCCGCACCACATCACCTTCTCGTGGACGCCCGGCAACGACGGCTACGCGCCGCTGCGGTACGACGTCTATACTACCAGTTCTCGGTGACGGCGCAGACGCGGCTGTACGACGTCTATACTCTGTCTAACGAAATCTTTGCCAGTAAAAAAATGCTCTATGAGCAGTCAACAATACGCGCCTCGATGAAGGTTTTTGATCTATTTTCCGCCATTTTGGAGCGCTGAGATGGCAGCACTGTGGCTTAAGGGTCGTTAAGGTTTGATACGTTTTTAAATAGGTAAAGATTCAAGGTTTATATCTCGTATAATTCCACCCGTGTGAATCCTGGACAGGTGGGTTATGATGGTCCCGTTTTGTCTATTTATCGCGCTACGCGTCACTTTCGCGCTTGTATACTTATTAAAACGTGACGGCAACGCCGACAAACGATTACACGCGGTACCATCATAAGGCTACAGGTCGCTGTTGTTCAGAAAACTCAAAATGTCTTTGGTACTATCTCGTGATGAGCTATCCCGTAATGGTAACTGTTATTCTTGTTGAATTTATTACTTACGCTTGAATTAAAAAGGTATCGCAACGAGAGATCGAACGAATGCCACGTATTTATTACCATACATTACATATACCATTTACTAAAATATGTATAGTATACATATACCATTATGCTTAGCTAAACCCAAAGCTTAATAGGAGCACCATAATATTTACCTTACCAGCACGAGGCAACCATCGGCTCATACCTGTATATTTTTTCTCGCAGCTATTACACAGTCCAACAAAAAGAGGAAGGTGCCACATGGCAAACGATCCCTGAACGCGTCGACCCCTTCGCGACTTCATACACGGTAGAGGGACTGAAGCCTTACACGGCTTACCAGTTCCGGATCCGAGCCACCAACGACATCGGGCCCAGCCGGTATAGCAACGCTACTGAAACCGTTCGCACTTTGCCTGCAGGTTAGTTTTGTTTATAGATAGATAGATAATATGTTTGTTAATGAAAGTGTATTTCAAGTTGTCAATGAAATTAGATTTTCTCTACAATAAAAACAAATAGCTAAATTAAAAAAAAATACAAATACTTCTGCTGTTCAAATCACACGCCTTGCACCATTTCGGCCGCAAAGTCCCCAAAACACTCGTTCTGTTTCCGCGTTGAACTCCGATTCATAACCTTTGCACCAGGAATGACCCAAAACGGGCATCACAAATTTCCTCCCTCAAGCTACCCCTTAAGAACTCTAGAAAAAAAAGAGCATAATGTTATTTGCCATCCTGAGTGCAATATTTTTTTAAATAATTTATTTTTGCTTCAGCTGGAATCGATTTACATAATTAGTAATTTGTTAGTTCAAGTTCAAGTAGAGTGATATTTTGTTATCTTCACTCAGCAGTATTGTTCACCATTTGTCTTGAAATTCTTTAGTCTTTAGAAAGTCTAAGGAAAGAAGAACTTTGGAATATTTTGATTGCTCTAATCTCGATTTTATCAAGAGCTTTTTTTTACATAACAATGTTAAGGTTATCCGAATTAAACATCAATTTTCAGCCCCAAGCAAAGCCATAGAAAAACTCCAAGTGGTACCAATAACACCAAGCAGCGTGCGGGTGCAATGGACGCCGCTCACGGACCAATACTGGAGCGGTGACACCCAGACGGGCGGCTACCGCGTCTACTACCAGCCGCTAACGGACTTCCCAACGCCTCTGCATCACACGATGAAACAAGAAGTGCCTGGAATTAAGGTAAGACAAATGTCTCTGCATAGTTAGCTAACTTGTTGAAGACTACAAGTACATAAACTTAACTAGGATCTCTCATGATGGTATATCTCTATAATCACAGATTTTTATCCACCAGCCAGTTAAGTGTAACTAGTTTTTTGTTTTGATTCGTCGTAAATACTCACATTCAGTCATGGCAGTGCACTGCATGTAATCCGGGAGTGGTGGAGCTTCCTGCCGTCATACAGTTTTTACTAGTGCGGAGGAATCCTTGCCTACTCTTAATTACTTATTATCATGTATTATCATCTAAGTATGTTTCATGTATGCAAGGAGAAATAAATAAATTTATTATATATAATTTATTATGGCTTAATCCTTTGACAACCATTAACGCTGTTTAAATAAATACCTTTGAACATCTTACACAAATCGACTTAGTTCCACGGTAAGCTCAATCAAGGATTTACTTTCATTTGGTAAAATTGGAAAATCGTCCACTTGAAATGTCCATTCTGAAGTTGGGCCAAAAGTAATAATATTCAAAGTGAATATAGTCAAAATTTAATTGTGCTAAGAACCTTTTTAAACCTAATTTCTAATCGTCATAAATTAATCAAGCCAGAGTGGAATTTTGTCCATTATAAATTAGAAGCAAAATGAAATACAGACAACGTAAATATAAGACTATATTTATTTATTAATTAATTAATTCCTTCCCTTCCATATTTCTTATTCCAAAAACTAACGAATAAAAGAATAAATATTCAGCGTATTCGGTACCTAATCAATCAAGGCTTGTGATGTGGGTAATATGCGACGATATATATACCCAAATATAAGACAATGTTTAAATTTTTAAATTATTATGCCTTTATTATTGTTAATACAAACTATACAGAGTATTTTTTTAATTAAATGACGTATCGAAATTGTTCACTTCTTTCTAATGCTTAAAAAAATATGAATTTACGGTTGCGTGACGTCAAGAGACACGATTTTTTATAACGCTTAATGTCTGTTTCATCATCCCCGAACAAAATGTATCTATCAAACAAATGTTAGCTGGGTGAATCAACTTTTTTCTGTCTGTTATTGCCATGGTTACGGTCGCCTGAGTCACACTGGTTTTATGCTAAATTATGCTACTTAAATTATGCAAGCATACATTTTTCTGGTGTTAATAAGCCCTTTCCTTAATGGGCCACCTACAGACATGCACTACTTGCATGTATGTATAATTTTGCATAAAACCAGCGTGACTCAGGCGACCGTAACCATGGCAATAACAGACAGAAAAAAGTTGATTCACCCAGCTGTCCTTTTTGTTATGTGCCTGGGGAAAAATATAATGATAAATTGATAATTTTATCTGAATAATATATTTATTCGGGGATTGTGAAACAGGCGCTAACGGCGTTCAAAATTTCAAAAGACTTAACTCATTTTAAGCTCTGCAATCCGTCCTATAAATATGAAAACATGCGACAGCAGTTTTTCGACCGATCAACTATGAATTAACGCGAATTTCTATTTAACAAAAATATCATGTAAGCCTACAACATTTGAAGAGTTCCCTCGATTTCTCCAGGATCCCATCATCAGATCTGGACCCGACGACAATGGGACCAACTAGAAGGTATACCCTTTCAAACAAAAAAAGAATTTTCCAAATCGGTCCACGCGTCTTCGAGCAATCGGGGAACATACATAAAAAAAAAAAAGATTTCGTCGAATTATAAACCTCCTCCTTTTTGAAGTCGGTTAAAAATGAACTTTCGTTTTCAGAGCGAAGAAGTAGTGCTAACAGATCTAGCGGTGGACCGCAACTACGAGATCAGCGTGTGCGCGGTCAACTCGCAGGGCTCGGGCCCGGGCGGCACGCCGGCCGTGGTGTGGGTGGGCGAGGCCGTGCCCACGGCGCCGCCGCGCGAGGTGGCCGCCGAGCCGCTGTCGCCCACCGAGGTGGCGCTGGCCTGGCAGCCGCCGCTGCTCGCGCAGCAGAACGGCGACCTGCTGGGGTACAAGGTGCGTGGATATACACGAGTGGCGGAGATCTCCCCCGAGCGTTGCTCCACCAGCCGCCAGACGGCTGACACCAGCAGCTCTCTCTCTCGACCCAGCGGGGCCCTGCCCGGGTGCCCCCGCTGGGTCACCATTTTTTCTCTCTTCCTTAGCAGCAGACTCTCAACGACGAGCCAGCACTGCCGCTAGCGACGCGCCGACAGACGCGCATCGAGCATCGAGCACCAGCCTCTCTCTCTCTCCATCTGTCTTCCTTTTCAGATCTCTCTCAGATCGAACTTTGCCTTGCCTTAACTTGCCTCACCGCATCATCATCACCAAAATCATTTTTCTCTCTCGCCATGCCCATGGCAAATCTTCCTTCAACAGCCTCTCATCACCGTCCCCAAATGACGGTGCAACGACCGTCCCACCCTTGTGGGATGCGACCCGGCCACAGCTGCAGTAGCGGAAACTCGGGAGCAGCCACACATACTCCAGGAGGAGTATCGTTTGTATATTCATTCACCTGGCGTGGCGGGGGACCGCGGTCAACTTACAGGGCTCGGCCGGGGCGGCACGCCGGCCGTGGTGTGGGTGGGATACAGGGTGGGGGGTATCAGCTACCATCATTAATGCGATACCTGCGTATTTTAGTGCTCGGGAGATTTTTAATTTTGCATAATATATTTGAAATTGGAGTTTATAATCTCAAAGAATGACTCACGGCTATGTTTTTTTTATATATTTATTTTTCTAAGTCTTGTGTCCTTATCACTAAAATAGATCGCATGGCTTTTAATGTCCATAATTTATGATTTACGGAAAAGGCAATTACAAATTTTAGTTATTTGTAATACGGATTTTATATTAAAAGCACAGATTCTCATGTTTCGTGATTTCTCCAAAAAGTTAAATTCTAAGGACCGATGCATCCCTCTTTCATGTATAAAGAAAAGAGCCATAACGTGTCTCTTTCGAGTGGATGTGGTTTATGGGCGCACAGGCATCGTCTTAAATATCCGTTGGATATTTAGTTAATGATATTATTCTTATTGATGTCATATTATGTGATTAGTATTATGTTAAAATCGTGTCTTTTAATCACCAGATCTTTTACTTGATGACCGAATCTCCGGAAGAACCCGAGCCGGGCCGCAAAGCCGAAGAGGAGATAGAGGTCGTAGCTGCAACCGCCACCTCACATTCACTGGTTTTCCTCGATAAATTCACTCAATACCGAATTCAGGTAAGTTCCTAAAGCATGTCATATTTTAAATGCCTTCGGAAAAACAAGTAGTTATTTTACAGGACTTAGGTGTCGGGTTTCTCTCCAAATTAGTCCAGATCTCGATACTTAAATATTTTTGTGTCATATATCACAAATAAATGTGGCCATTGTAGGTTTTATTTTATTTAAGAATCTATCTATTAAGTAGTCACTTAGAACCCACTACACAACTCAGCTACAGCTGTCAGCTAGTCGACTTATAGTTGCATTTCTAAGTATGAACTTTTGACAGTTATAGATTGATCCTTATTAATAAGAGGGTAAGACTCACCATTTTTCCGATACTCTTATAAATTCTAATAAATGTCATATACATATAAGGCTGATTTCTTAACTGTCAAATGGCCATTCTTAGAAATCGACAGTTAGGGTGCGGCTCCATTGAGGCGGAGAGCAGCGGAGATGTGCAAAATTTACCAAAATTACATTCTTCAAATTCAAAATCCGGAACACTGTCATGCGGTCTCATTGGGCAATTTTGCACATCTCCGTTCCTCTTATAGAAGAGTATCCCACTTGATATTTCTTATTTTTTTTTTTTTTTAATGCTTACTTCAAATAGGTACTTGCATTCAATCCGGCTGGAGACGGTCCTCGCTCGAGCTCCATCCTCGTGCGGACCCACCAGGGCCTGCCCACGGCGCCGCGCAACATCACCTTCTCGGACATCACGATGAACAGCCTCGTCGTGTCCTGGGAGGCGCCGCATCGGCGCAACGGCCTCATACAGTCTTATTTAGTCACCTATGAAACTATAGAGCAGGACGAACGTGAGTACATTTTGCATACTTACTTCAAATAGGTACTTGTATTCAATCCGGCCGGAGACGGTCCTCGCTCGAGCTCCATCCTCGTGCGGACCCACCAGGGCCTGCCCACGGCGCCGCGCAACATCACCTTCTCGGACATCACGATGAACAGCCTCGTCGTGTCCTGGGAGGCGCCGCATCGGCGAAACGGCCTCATACAGTCTTATTTAGTCACCTATGAAACTATAGAGCAGGACGAACGTGAGTACATTTTGCATACTTACTTCTAATAGGTACCATTCAATCCGGCCGGAGACGGTCCTCGCTCGAGCTCCATCCTCGTGCGGACCCACCAGGGCCTGCCCACGGCGCCGCGCAACATCACCTTCTCGGACATCACGATGAACAGCCTCGTCGTGTCGTGGGAGGCGCCGCATCGGCGAAACGGCCTCATACAGTCTTATTTAGTCACCTATGAAACTATAGAGCAGGACGAACGTGAGTACATTTTGTAGTTTTCTGTCATCCTTTTATGTATGTATACAGAGCGTCCCAAAGTTATGGGACATGAAGGGAAAGAATCTTAAATATTGTAGTTAGTGTATTTTGCTGAGAGAAGACTTAATGTTATTTTTAAAATTTAGTAATAGTGCATTTAAAGCATTTGAAAAAATTACTTGCTTCACCCGGAAATCAAACCAACTACAATTTTTCATATTTTACAGACAAACAGGTCTTAATCGCGTAAACTTACGTTCGTGTGTACGACTAAAGCCGCGTAAGGATATACCGTTTTCCGCGAACATTCTAAATGCTGCAAGTATCCGCCTATTAAAACAGCAAATAAGAAATCATTTCGCGGACTTGGACAGAGTGCAGTGCGAGTTATACCGGTTGCATAGTGCGTGTAGTGCAGTGTTATCATGTAGTGATTTTGATGTGTGGGATCGGATTACCTTCGAACAAGCGGAACGTATTTTTTATTATAGAAGTGAGGTACATGATAGAAAATACGAAAAGTTGCTGTATCGATATGGAAATAACGAGACTGCGGGTGGAAATCGCCGTGATAAAGTCACCTCCACGGTGATTAATTTATTGACCACTGTCATTGAAAAAGCGACCGTCAGTGTACTTGAAAAAGGGTTGAATTTCGCTTTGACACCCAAGCGGATTCCATATGAGACCGCGATCTGTAGTGTTGAGGAGGCAATAATGCGTAACAGGGTTCCGTCTAGCGATGCCGAGGTTCTTAGACAGGATGTTGCGGTTATTTTGCGAAAGGCTACACTACCGAAGAGTAATGTTACTGCAGATGAGCGATCAGCCCTGAGGAATTTGAAAGCGAATGAGAATATACTGGTTCTGAAGGCTGACAAAGGGAACGCCACTGTGGTCATGGACTCAATAGACTATGACGCTAAGATTCGGGTTTTATTGAGTGACACTAGCGTCTATAAGTCTGTCTCATATGATCCCACTGCCAGAGTTACGCGTCGGATTAGGGCTGTCATCAGGGACCATGAGGTGTTATTTCAGGAAGACGTTTTTAACCGCTTGTACAAGCCTAAAACAGTGCAACCACCGAAATTGTACGGGTTACCGAAAGTACACAAACCAAACGTGCCTTTGCGACCAATTGTAAGTCAAATCGCCTCACCTACTTATGATCTGGCAAAGCATGTTGCATCGGTGTTGCAGCCGCTTGTGGGAAACACGTCGTCTTTCGTGAAGGATTCTCGTCACTTCATAGACATTCTTAAGGACATAACGTTGGAACCAGGAGACTTAATGGTGAGTTTCGATGTTGAGTCACTTTTCACCAATGTTCCGGTTAAAGAGTGTCTAGAAGTAGTTCGAAAGAGGCTTGCTGACAATGGGATAGTGAGTTCTGTCATGGTTTTGCTCCGGAATTGTTTAGAAGGGAGCTACTTTTTATATCGAGGGGGGCATTATCTCCAGATCGACGGAGTTGCTATGGGTAGCCCTGTGGCACCGGTTTTAGCAAATATCTGGATGGAGCATTTCGAGGCCAGCATAGATCTGCAACCATGGGCAGTGAAATTATGGAAACGGTATGTCGATGATGTCTTTTGCGTTATGAGAGGTGGCAAGCATGAAGTTGAGCAATTACTCCAGTATCTCAATTCAATTCATACTAAAGTCAAATTCACATATGAATTGGAATCGGAGCGCAG
The DNA here is from genome assembly GCA_025490895.1 of Thaumatotibia leucotreta. NCBI lineage: Eukaryota > Metazoa > Arthropoda > Insecta > Lepidoptera > Tortricidae > Thaumatotibia > Thaumatotibia leucotreta. The sequence goes on along the minus strand of JALPQI010017568.1, from coordinate 12,525 downwards.
TTTGCCTTTTCTGGACGTAAAGGTGATAGGTCGAGATGATGGTTCTTTGGCGCACACTGTCTATAGGAAGCCCACACACACAGACAGGTACTTGAACGCTCTGTCTCACCACCACCCCCGCCAGCTTCAGTCTGTGGTTAATTCTCTAAAGAACAGAGCACATGACCTTTGTGACCCTGAATTTCTAGAAATTGAGTTATCGCACGTTCAGGAGGTTCTGAAGAGAAATGGCTACATAATGAACAGACGGCAACCCAGACGAACACCGAGGAAGAAACATCCAGATGTTGCAAGGCGACCAGCATTTTTGCCTTATGTCAGGGGTGTAACGGACAAAATAGGTACGCTTTTGAATAAGTATTCCATACCAACCGTTTACATGCCGTTATCAAAGGTGGCAGGTCATCTAAGGTCGCCTAAGGATGTTTTACCTTATCACACACCGGGCGTTTATAAGATCGATTGTAGCTGTGGTAGTTCCTATATTGGGGAAACCAAACGCACCATAGCGGAAAGGGTCAAGGAACATATCACGGCTGTTAAAAAGCGTCAAACGAATAAGTCTGCTGTGGCCGAGCATTTGTTGGAGTCCGGACCTAACCACTGGATTGAGCTCCATAACCCGAAAGTCCTCTCAACCGAGCGTATACATCATAGCCGAAAAGTACGTGAAGCTATTGAAATTAAGAAACATCGGAATTTTAATCAAGGAATCTCGTCCGCGTGGAATCCCGTGATTTACAAATGTAAGCGTGGTGAAACATCCATTTTTAAGCCATTGGATGTTGTGAGTGTTGTGTGTAGGCCTAGTGACAACCCTAGCCTAGAAGTGAATAATCAAGATCAAGTGCGGGTAGTTCGAAAAACCCGCGCAGCTCGAAGGTGTTGATACATTCTCTCGCCAGTCTGCCTGCGACCACGGGTGTAACGTCATGCCCGAAACGTCAGGATATAATTAAACGTAAGTTTACGCGATTAAGACCCGTTTGTCTGTAAAATATGAGTGATAATCGTGAAAGTTTAAATCAACTACAATTTTTTTCGAATTTTGAACCAAACTTGTTTGGTTTTTCTTTTAGTTGTAGATACTATGTTTCTTTAAGAAAATGTTTTTTTTATCCAGTTTTTCGAATGACATCATAAAATTACGAAAAAAAATATTTTCGTATTAAAGTAGGTTCGATGCCTAGAAAAAGCAATTTTTTTTTCGATTTTTTTATTGCAGTATTATTTAATTTTCAAAATGAAATAAAGTCTTCTTTCAGCAAAATATCCTATCTACGATATTTAAGGTACTTTCCCTTCATGTCTTATAACTTTGGGACGTCCTGTATACAAGGTTCCTTATAGCGAAGTGATGATCTTAAAACTTGGTTTTTATAGAAGTTGCGAACAATGTAAACAAAACTTGTATTCCAAATGTGTGTAACTTTCAATGTATCTCATTGAATATTGCTAAAATCTATGTGTTTATTTAAGTATTTCTTATGAATAAAATATCAGATTAGGGCTTGTCCATTAAAAGTGTAATATTTTGTAACTCTCTGCTGAACAGCATACTTCTTTTAAAGCATAACCAGATGTCAAATCCTGAACTGAGTTTTAAAACTTCGCGGACATTTACCTCGTAGTTTGCAAAAAAGTTTTTTCCCATCACGTGTGCTTAATACAGTACGTAAATTGAAGAGTTATTAAAAGGACTACGTAAGTTGGCAAAAAATTACACGTCATATTGGCTAAGTCCGGAAAATATCACCAAGTATGGGGGGTGGGGGGGGTCTAAAATAGGCCAAAATCGTATGACGTGATTAATGGACAAGCCCTTAGTTGATTAGTTCGACCCGTGTCGGTTTAATTCTTGGTTGACATCAAACAATGACGGTAGAACATATTCCAGAGCTGAGTAAACAAGTGAAGCAGAAGGTGACGGAGCGGCGGCTGGCCGTAGGCGGGCTGGAGGAGGAAGTAGAGTACCGGTTCTCAGTGCGTGCGGTGACCGTCAGCGCAGGTCCCGAAGGCTCGGCGCGGGTCCGCACGGGCCCGCAGCCCGGCTCGCCCGCCACGCCGCGCGGCCTGCAGCTCGCGCCGCTGCCCGCCGCGCTGCACCTGGCCTGGACCAACGCCGCGTCCGGCCGAGGGCCGCTGCTCGGATACTACATCGAGGCGAGGAAGAAAGGTAATCTGGGACCTTTGTAGGGCGTCCGGTCGACGACTTGCTTATAGTTCGAGAAATATAAATTGATTGTTTATTTTTACTAGAATGTAGGTAGAAAGTTACCAATTTATATTTCACGAACTATACGATCGATGACCGGTTCTTAGATGCTGTTTACTGAGATTTCCGTTATCCTTGTTACATTAATAAAAGACTGGTTAATCTTTACTGTTATGCTTATGGTGCAATTGGTTATGTAAAGTTTTTTGAAGGTATAAATTAGTACATTACTGACACAAGTGCGAAAAACATGAAATTTTAAACGAGTGGCGATGTTTTAAAACACGACCGATAGGGAGCAATTTCGTTTTTGCACGTGTCTCGTACGACGTTTTTTTGATGGCCCTCCGAAGTTTTGGACCTGACGTAAAATGACCCACTTCTCGCACTAGAGCCTAAAAAGTACACCATCTGTACTAAAAAATATATTTTTCCCTGATAGCTGTCGTCTTAAGGTTCAAGAAAATGCGGCTCTTTATTCTTATGTTATGTCCTATAATTTCTTAACAATCTTTTTTAAGTGAGTGAGATGATATTTGTGGAGTTTTATGGATGAACAGAGCCTAATGCGTTCGTCCGCAATTAGTACAATGAAAGGGAAAAAATTGTTAACAAATTATAGGAAATTAAAATAAAAGAACCCCATTTTCTTGAACCTTAAGACGACGGCTATCAAGGAAAAATATAATATTCATACCTTCGGAAAACTACATAGCCAATTGTACTCTATTTAATCTGGTCATAAACAGACCGACGAAATAAGCCGCATCTAACCTTTCATCATTTAAAGTCATATAGTACATAATACATGCGCATTCACACTTTGTGTGCGCATAATTCTGTCATTTCGTCTTTTTCAATAACTGAGATCTTTACTGTAAAAATAGTACATTGTGCATCAAGGGAGGTAAGTTCGGAATTACTAACGAGAGTGTTACTTTTATGAGTAGTAGTTAGTATTCCGCTTACCGACCGTGGTGCATACAATGTTTTTCATCACACTTGCCGACAAAAAAAATAGTTTTAAGACAAAATATTATGAAATGACGTACTGACATTTCTATTACTCCCTAGGGAATTTCACTTTTCTATTACTCCCGCTATGCGCGCAAGCAATGGCGCGTTTAGACAGCAAGTGTGATGAAAAATACAATACTGTCCCGACGACACCAGTTACAATAAAAACGACAGCCTGTCATCCGGCATAATGTTTATTACCTACACATTATAATATTTGTCTAATATGTAATATACACGACTATACATTCTCGAAAAACCGAAGGGTTAATTTATTTTTATTAGTTCATTTACGAAAACTTATTTTTTTGCTGCAGCCAAGGAAACGTGGCAGGCCTGTAAGTTCCAAGTGTACATCTTTGCACATTAGACTGTATTTTGTTATAACATAGCACATAACCTGCAACATATCTATACATTCTCCATCTCTAGTATTTTCAGTTTACTGCAAATCGAAATAACGAGTCTAATTATATTTAACTTTCAGATGATACGAGGTGGGAGACAATAACACGAACTAGCAACGGAATGTTAGAAGAATTCACGATATCTTACCAAAGTCTGTTGCCCTCCACTGCCTATAATTTCCGAGTCATAGCTTACAACATGTACGGCATTAGCAACCCAGCTTATAATGAGAAAGTCATTGTGACTCCGTCAAAGCTATACTTGGAATATGGGTATCTGCAGTACCGGCCGTTTTATCGCCGTACGTGGTTCGTCGTGGCTTTGGCAGCTGCTTCTGTGGTCATCATTATTATGGTGATAGCAATACTCTGTGTGAAGAGCAAGAGCTATAAATACAAAAGTAAGATGATTTTGATTAAAGTAACTAATGTCTTTTTTATTTATTTGTAAGATTTAATAACTTACCACTTGCAAAACTCAGCCAGCTTTGTGGCCTAAACACGGTACTCGACTAAAAACCAATTTTATTTGAACATGATCGTGTAAAGTACTAATAATTATTTCTAACACTTGGTATTTTTTTAATGAAAACATTTCGTCGAGAAACTTTCATTTTTGATATGCATACTTGTTTTCTTTATCCATTAGATCCATTACATATATTGATCGGAAGCATGTAATGCAACTTAAAATGATCTTAAGTACTGTGTAGTCTTAAGTTCTTAAGGTGGCTGTGCATTTACAATGTGCATGTACAAGAATCCCAATAGGGATGATGACTGTAGTTAAAATAAATTATTTAACATTATGCACGACACAATAGGTGAAGAAATTATTACTAAGACGTAAATTGCAGTAAATTTTGTACAGAACTTCTATTTAATAAATTGAAAAGAACTTAAAAGAGTAGGTCATTTGGCAGTACTCAAACGTGACGTCACTTTTAAGTATTTCATATAAAATTCCGTAGCGGTGATCGTTTTGACAGTTCGAAAAAAGATGCTGTTTTGACTTGCCAGTCATCATGCCCATTCTTAAGTATTCTAAATCAATGAATGCCGTAAAAAAATTATGTAATCAAATGAATGAAAGTGAATAAAATTATGAAAATTGTTTTTTTTTATTCCCACAGAAGAAGCGCAGAAGACTCTAGAAGAGTCGCTGGCGGGCGAGACGGACGAGCGCGGGTCGCTGGCGCTAGACCTGTACCGCTCGCGCGCCAACTCCGCCACGTCGGCGGGCGGAGGCACGCTGCGCCGCAAGGGCCCGCTCGGCAAGTCGCCGCCGCGGCCGTCGCCCGCCTCCGTGGCCTACCACAGCGACGAGGAGAGCCTCCGCGCCTACGACGAGAACCCCGACGACTCCTCCCTCACCGAGAAACCCTCCGAGATGAGCTCCTCCGACTCCCAGGTGATCACCATCAAAATTAGCGTCGTCTGAATACCCACACGTGTGACTAAACGCTTTATTTTTGCATACCCGCGACGGGACGTCATGGTAAATATTGAACGACTATAGCTTTTCCGTCACGCTTTTGAGCACTGTTCATAGTAGGTCGCAATCGCAGTGTACTGTTTTACGAGTACATCGTTGTGTTAGATTCACCAGTATTTTATTCCTCTTTGTGCATTTCGAAGTTGCGTATCCTTCGTTTCTGCTATTTAGATCTTGTATGCGGTATTTTTACTATTTTTCTAAAAGACAAGTTGATGAATGTTATTTTTTATTAAATATTACAATTTAAATAGCTCACTCTTCTTTCGGCTATTTCAATAATTATAATTAGAATTGGCTTTAAATTTATTGTAAACTAAATTAGAACTGTGCGAATTAAATATTATTATAAGGACTCGTTTACATTAGGTTTATAGATAGCGGGTCGCGTTATACTTATATTATAACAAATAGCGTTCAGTACTATTTAGAGTAAAATAGAGGAATAACGCGATAACTATACGCCGCAAACTATAAATCTTTTGTAATACGCTGCTACCCAGATCCCTCTTATATTCCAGCAGTAACACTTTCTTTCCCTCACAGAATTCCGAAAGCGATAACGAAAGCGTTAGATCGGAGCCACATTCATTCGTGAATCACTACGCTAACGTGAACGACACGCTGCGGCAGTCGTGGAAGCGACAGCGGCCCGTGCGCAACTACTCCAGCTACACGGACTCGGAGCCCGAGGGCAGCGCCGTGGTGAGCCTCAACGGCGGCCAGATTGTCATGAACAACATGGCGCGCTCCAGGGCTCCGCTCCCGGGCTTCTCCTCCTTCGTATGACAGCGGTCGCGCGAGCGGCTCGACGCTGCGCCCGCGCCCGCCATACACATCTAGCAACGGTCACTGCCCATTCCCAATTATGTATTAGTTATTTAAATTCCCAATGTACATATCAGTTATGTTAGGTTTACAAACGGTAGTTGTTAAACTTGTTAAGACGGATCTAGTGATTAAACTCAATCGATCGTGTACGATCTTTTAAGCGCCTTGTTACTTTTAAAACTATCAGATAGTTGTCTCGAGTCTTAATGATAGAGATGAGTGAGTGTGAATAACAAATGGGAGTTAATGTGAGTGGTAAATATAGGCGTTTTCTCGCTAGATCTGTATATACAGTCAGCAGCAAGTAGCGACGCAGAATAACGTGCTCAAGATGATCTTCCTAATTAGTCTAGATTATTTTGACTTCTTAATTTGCTTGGCTACTTCTGCTGTTAACTGTACTAGAAAAAATGACGTGTGTGTTCTTAGATATGAAGATATTATGATTACATGGAATATTAGAACGACCAATGTTATATTATTAGCAAAATTTTAGAGATCTCGATATATCAAAACTATTTTGATTAAACACAATGTTAATGATGACCTATTTGTTACGTCAACTTTTAAATCTAGATATGAAATACATAAAATTATTTTAACTGGAATCGATAATGTCGCAAATCGCCTTTAAAGATGTCTGTCGACCCATACAACCGACGCGACGCATATAAATCCTTAAGCTTTAATTAATTAGGTGTTAAGTTCGTAAATAGGCGACTAAGTATTTTTTCAACTGCTTTGATTGGCTTTTAGAGAATTTTTCGAGATGTCTTTAGTCAGTATCTATATTTTCAACTAATTGTATCAACCATCGCCTAGACTAGGGTGTCGGTTATCTGCGTGGGCAGACTTACTTATTATATTGCCATACAAAAATTGTATTTGAAAATTAGGATTTTATCAATTTATTACTATTGCACATACAACTTGTTTATTAGATTATGAATAAACACAATTTTAATTACAGTAATTATGATAAAATCAGGTTACATAATGCTACAATTAACTATTTCCCTACTTTTGAATACCTATTTAGATTACCTACCTATTAGGTACATTTTCGTTACTTTGATTAGATTCGATAATTTATACGTAAGTAAGGTTACGTACTCACTTTATTCTTGTTAAAGTCTTGCATTTTTACTTGTCCCAAGTTATACTCATAGAGTACTCAAAGACTACAAAAGGTCACTAAAATAATCTGATACTAGGTACTCAAGAAATATCTTAGCTTCTAATCATTTTAATATTCAATACATTTTAACCAGTTTTAGTGAATCAGTGTGTAAATGCCTTAAGAACAGTATTGGTTGAAATAGTTAAATCATTTATGTTATAAGGTGAGACATAATTTAGGTTAATTTCTTAACATTTTATATGGAGCAAAGAAATCGACTGATAATTTTAAAGGTATAACTCCGATTTATGTAAATAAAATTAGTATTACCCATAAAAATAAGGCAGCATGCATTTAATTTAAGAACAAGCTTGGTAACTAGGCACAACTTTATTAAAATAACTGTGATCTATTGTAATATAATTTTCGATATAAAACTTTTGACTATTACTACAATATAGGCGTGTAAATTAAACTTAGTTGTTCATTACATTACCTAGGAAAACAGTGTGGAATTCACTTTTAATACATATTGCAGCTTTGTTTGTGATGTACTTATACTGAAGTTAAGACGCACTTGTATAATACGTTTTTACAACTTTTTAATTATTTACATTTTGATAATAGAATATAATTAATCAATGAACCAGTTTGTTTTTATGACAGCTTTGTTAACTGTGAAAGTTTTATGAATTTTATGATCATGAAATGTTATACATGATTTTTATAAAACGCAAATGCTGCTACTTGTGGATAGAGATGGCACTAAAAGGTATAGAAGATTACTATGATTCTTTTATGTTTCATCATTGCCATATAAAAATGTCAGGTGCCATTATATGGGCGAGAATTCCCTAATTATAACTTTCAATATTTGGACGTTTACTTTATAACAATACAGAATTATAGCATAAATCTCTTTTATTTTTCTACTTCCTTGGTTTATAATGACCCTTGCGACAAAACAATGATATCTCAGTAAAATTGAATTTCTGAGTTATCAGTTTATCACGGATTTGTCCCAAAGCGGCGAATACGTAGGTCATCATCATCATCATCATCAGCTTATGATAGTCCACTACTGCACGTAGGCCTCTCCTATTAACTATGCGTATAGACTCATTAGGGATCATCCATTAATTACGTCACACCAAATTCATGATTTTTTGACCCCTCCCTCCCCCCTTGTCACACTTCACAATTATACTAAATTATTATACTAAACCCTCCCCCTTAGTGTGACGTCACATTTAGATTTTTAGTTTAGGAAGGTAAAAATTACAACATCACTTTTAAACTAACTTTTTATTATGGTTGCGTAAAATGATTTATAAAATTAGGTAACCAAGAGAAGACAACAATAAAAAAAAATCTAAAAACTTATTCTTCCTCCGTTCAAGGATTTTGGATCCACTCTTTCATGTTCATGTATATGAGAATTGTGAGGTCACAAACATGGGACTCCTCCCTCCCCCCTGTCACGATATGTCACATTTTGTGGACCCCCTCCCTCCCCCTTGAGGTGTGATGTAATTAATGGATGATCCCTTAGGAGGTAAATGCCCATGCGGGTGTCGTAAGAGTCGACTAAGGGATTGAAGTGTCACTAGCCATATTTGATTAAAGATTGATGATGGGCAGGATGATGGGCAGCAGCGTCATCATAGTGGACACATAACTGCGATCGCCAATCCGCTTGCCCAGCGTGGTGATTATGGGCAATACGTAGGTACACATCGCCACTAGAAATCGAGCTTAATCAGGCGATGTGGTCCGGGTGTAGAGGACGAATAGAAACGAAACCTGGTGATTTATATAAATGATTTGGTATTAACACTGCGTGACATTGCCTACGTAGCTGGAGGTTCGGAGTTGGAACCCTCGTGGAGGCATTTTTGTGTTTATGGTCTATTTATTATTTAGTCATGGTTGTTTCCTATGTCTAACGAAGAACATGCTGCTGTTTTAGTCACTTAAAAAATAGTACATTACGACACAAGTGCGAAATTTCGTTTTTGCACGTGTCTCGTACGACGTTTTTTAGCTGCAGATGGCCTTCCGAAGTTTTGGACCTAACGTAAAATTACACACTTCTCGCACTAGAGCCTAAAAAAGGCACCATCTGTACTAAAAAACAGTTTTAGGTACATTTACTACCTTATCTACTATCTACCCAACTACTTACCTGTCTGAAAGTTTAGTTCAGCTGGCAATACATTAGACAAGATGGACACTACCAGCAGGAGCCCACTCGGACCGCTTTTAGCTGGCTGTCGCGTAGGTATAACAAAATAAAACTAACTGTGCACAATATTTTTATAGTATAGTATCTTTCATCCCGAACGGCCGTTGACAGATGAGGGATCGCCCTCAGGTTCATTGCGTGAGAATGTCTACTTTGTCGGGAAAGTGTCGATTATGACAGCTACCTTGTGATTTATATGGAAAGTGCGAGAATTCTCCAAACACCAAGTTATTAAGATACACCAAAAATTGTATTCCTAATTTTCTTAGAAGTGTGCCACAATGGCGTCACATACATACCCGACATTCACGTGGAATGCACCCCTCAAATGACCAGCATGCTTAGCCAAGTTGCCAATCGCTAACGCTTAGTAGCGTAGCGTAGTTTGCCCTCTCTGTCACTCTTTCCCATTAGTGCGACAACGACAGTTAGCTGCCTTTCGTTTACGATTGACGATTAAGCGCTAGCGATAGGCAACTTGTCTAAACACCCAGTTCCTGCTGAATGCAAATAATCAATAACAAGATAGATCTTGGTATTATAAGTATAAAAAAAGATTATTAGAAGTAAAAAATCAGACTTTTAGTTGTTTAACTCTTCACAAATCAAGATGTGATTGTTCCAAAATCTAGGATGTGTAATGTGAAAAGAACCAATTATTACTGCCTTTTAATATAACTTTTTTTATTGTGAATATCTCTGGGAAAACTTCGAGCAAATGAGTAATGCTCGTTGGGCCCAGTACTTAGATATTGTATTATTTCCAGCTCATTTATTAATTGATAAAAGGGGTTACAATTTAGAGGAAATTAAATAAATACCACAAATTAAGCATCTGAGTATGTATTGTAATTTGTTTAAAAATTAAAATAATTTGTCACATTTCGCCAACCAATCTTTCGGAGCATATTTTGAACAATTTTGCCATTGCTTAATTACATTATAAGCAGCAGCATCAACAATTGAGAATTCATTATTATATATCCAATTCTTTGGTTGCGAGAATAGCCTCTTTGTTAAAGCTTCCTTGCTCTTTTCTGGTGTTCTCTCCAACAAGTGACAGATATCTAGGAGATTGTCCATGTTATAATCTTCTGGGTCATAGGGTATAACAGATGGATATGCCATTGAAACATATCTTAAAATATTGACATTTCCAACCACAGGCAAGTTCAAAGAAGACCACTTTAATTCAGGATCAGCTGAAACTGAATGAAACACATGATTTATCATTTCTGTTTTTTTTCTACTGCGAACTTGAAGAGAGAGGAAATGCTATGAGATGGAGATGGATAGTTAGCTTATGATTAGTTGCTATGTTAGAGATATAATTAGATAGACAACATTTGTAAAATGATCAAAACATACCATTTTTGAATATCAGCCTGATGGCAACTTTAGATGCATGTTCTGGTTTAGGAAAGTTTTTCATAAAAGCCTGGATTTTTGGCACCTTCTCACTTGGGACAGAAGAATGAACATGCCATGATACATTAAGTTGTCGAGTTGATTCTTTTGTAATTTTTTTTAAAAACCAGGGTAAACAATCAGGGCTGTATACCAAAACTATTTCCTCAGGTACTTCAAACTGAAAAAATAATTGGGAAAAATATTATACATATGAATATTATAGTCAATTTCAAGAAAATTTTGATTGGGCTCTATGATACATCTTGCGATAAAATTGCCACACAAGATAGTCTGATCAACATGGACATGCCTCACTCAAAGCAAAAGTACACATGGTCACATGCCTTGGTTGAGTTACAATGGTCCATAGTTTTGCAGAAAGTGTCCCACTACTATTTTTGGGCAATCTGGCATAAGCTAGCTTATGCCTGGGCCGTCCACACTGGTGTTGCCCTTGGCTGTCTCTTGTGATGGTATTTAGGCTGCGTTTCCACCAGAGATGTGCGAGGATGTGTTTCCATACAAATGGCACCTCGCTCGGGTCATTAATAGGTGTCATTTGTATGGAAACACATCCTCGCACATCTCTGGTATTATTGAGTTTATTTGCTTAGTTGTTTTCTGTATTACTATGGTCAGCCCTGAGCCTTATAAATTATAAGATCAGACCTTTGACTATACTTACAAGAGCAACTTTTCTGCTGTTAGATTTGATATCTTTTGCAGAATCCACAGTGCAGAATGAACTTATTGTTTTAATCCTATCATAAAGAATATCAAGTTTCTTCAAGAGTTGATCCTGTCTTACTTCCAATTCCGCCATTTCCTTACTCGGTATCTGTAATATAAGTTAGTTAGTGAGTGTATTACTTCCACAAGCTAGTATTTATAAAATACAAATTTTGAAAGGGAATGATATGAAGCTGCATATATGTATCTATGGACATGTCTTGGAAAGCCTAGGTCTTCATTGTACCGCCCCGCACGTTGGGATAAAAAGTGTAATGGCTAAAATATATATGAGTTTTTATGACCTCAAATAATTATAATTGAATCATAAAAATATTTAAAATAGATAATAGGCAGTCAATACCCATTTAACATACATTATACATGTATGGACATTTCAAGATAGATAATATTCTTTAACACTGTGCTCGGCATGGAATTATTTGAATTACAGATTTATAGCTTGAATAAGAGAATACTATTGAAAACACAATGAAATAAACCTTTAGTAACTTCATAACCTGGTTTCTAACATTTATATCGAACTCTTCTTTGGTCGATTCCATCGTTGTGTCGAAATTGTAAAGATTTTTCATATGATACATGCACTTCGGTAGAAGTATATCACTGTCATGAGTAATAATGTTTTTCATAGAATACATTGTGCTCATTGATATAGCAAAATCGGATACCTAAGATATATTTCTTTAATTGCACCAATTCTTAAGTAAGACACTACACAAGACGTGAAGAAAATAGAATTCGCATAACCTCCCAGCTTCCAATCAAAAAATAATCAATGCTCTATTTCTCAAAGCCCAAAATATGGAAATTGGAAGGCAACCGTCAAACTGACAGCGCCAACAATGAGCCATACAGACTAAGCCTGTATTAGACGGTGGACAACAATACGGAAACGTGTAAAACAGGCTTTAGATTGGTTTTAATGGACCAGTGTATACAAGTGCCTTAACATCTGGTTGGCCATTAATTTGTAGCGGTTTTGATAATAGCTTAAACGGTTTTTAAAAAATATTTCACCACTTCCTGCAAATA
>JALPQI010017567.1:0-24162 GCA_025490895.1 Thaumatotibia leucotreta | reverse complement strand
TCATTACTTACTTTAAACCAACCCGTTAATTATACATTTCATCATTTTAACGTAGTATTAAAATACAAACTGACTATTACTCTCTCTTACTTTTAAATAAAATAAAAAATATTTTTACAGTCTTACGCAAACCGACCCGGCCACACAGTACAATTAAAGCTTGTAATGTGGGATCTCTTCGCATGTTTTGCTTTTTTTGTCACCACGGCGAGTACTTTACTGATTCAAATTTCGCTGCTCGTGATCGCTACTTAAACCGCCGCTATGACATCCAAGCCATAGCATGATTTTACACCAGCTTACCCCGTGATGAAGTGGCTACTTCAATGGTCGCTATCAGTAGGGCGCAGGCTAGTCGTGCGGCGTCACTGTGAAGGTACCTACTCGAGCATGAAGTCAATCAACATGGCGGCATTCTCGTTAGATACACGTTTGCTGTGATAACCAGGCACAAATAACATGCAGCGGGCTTACGAGTATGACGGTTCAGCGTTTATCGTTCATCGGAACATGTGTAATTTTCACTCGTATCTACATACATAGTACATACTAGTTAGAACGTGACAGCTACAACGTTAAACGAAACAAATTGAACCTTTGTTATCTATTATTTTCTTTTTACACTATTATTGACAATTACCTACGATACACCCAATAAAAAGCTATAGGTAAACAAAATAACAGTTACAACACAACACTAAATATATGTATTCATATCGATGGTATTTCGCTTGTATGCTAAATAGTTGTGTGATCTTCAACAATATACAGAAAGTTAACGATACGGTCGTGACACGTCTATCAAGGTATTTGAGAAATACCTTAATCGCCCATTTTTCCGTGTAGGTACAATCGCCATCATCAGTTATATCGGAGTAGTGCTCAAAAATATCTTAACACGTTCCCTGGGCATGCATCACATGTGATGTATTTGAAGGTGTTGATGATACGTGAATGCAGCATAATAATATATATGCACGACCCTATTTAAATATAGGGATATTTTGAAATTTGCACGTACGAGCTAAGCTACGTTAACTTACCCGCACGTATCATCTGTAAAAAGTGCCAATTTGATAAAATTTGCTTAATTATTGGCGGTCTTTTAATACTGTTGCCAGGTTATGCTTGAAATTTTGTGCGAGAATTAGCACGTGAGAGGTGACACTATCGATTTTAGCTGCACTGGCTGCTCCGATGTATCTGATGGTGAATGTACAAATGGAATGCTCATAACGTAGTTGACCGTTCAGTGTTGTTTACTTGTAAAACAAATTACGAAGAGCAGTAAAAGAAGAAGTCTTATATAACATTTCGCCTGACCTGGGAGGTTAGCCAATAGTGAATCGTGAGCGAAAACCACCTAACTGTCTTCGTCACAATAATATGAAAGAACGACAGAGAGAGAAAATTACGATACGGTACTAAGCGGTAACGATTGGCATCTTGGCTACGCACACTGTGCCTCAATTAATTCTGCTTTTTTTGTTACAGTTACTGAGTGCGCTTGTGGTGACGGCGTCTGCGCACACCGGCTGGAACGCGTACAGCAGGCAGCAATACGCACAGGCGAGACAAGACCAGCTAGATCAACAGGTACTTTCACCCATTCAATATTATTTACAAAACTTAAAAAAATATTGAAATATATATGGACCGGTCAACTTTTTCTTGTTAACCATTCTCCTGGGTCTTCTCTTAAAAACACAGTTCAATAGCATTCAAATTCCAGATTAGGTACGCATCAAAAGAAAAAAATAACAATTGAAACTAAATTACATAACGCATCTATATAATAACTGTAGATAATATTTGTCCGTATTTTAGAGATCCATTAGCATACTTCCAAAATTCATTGATCCAAAATCCATGGAGTCAATAACATTGCAAAACGTACGTACGAGCGTACGAGTTTGAAAATCAGTTAAGTATCTCAAGGATCAATTGATTTTACCCAAATGATACAATGATTTTTTCAAATGTATGTACACGTACATATTATCTACATATTTATTAATTATACATATTTTACAAGATACTTTAAGTTTGTGTTTGTTGAAGTCAGTCACTATTTATTCGCTAATTAGTGGGTTAGCGTTCATTAGTGGGAAGTTATGGTAGCCGTAGGTACTTACCTAGAGGTACCTACATTTAAAAATACGAGTACATTAAATGTCAAAAAATATCAGTCAGCGTAGGTCCTGAAAATTGCTGCTCATTTAGAACTGAAGAAATGGCAACTCTTACCTTTTTAGAGGGTATTGTGGCCTTTACATTTTACATGATTTATTACCCCATTTTTGCTATCAAACGCTGCAATCTTTCCCATTTTTCTTGGGGTTTTAAAGGGACTCCTTATGAATTCTTAAGTGTCGTTCAAGCAGGTAATTTTATATTTATGTCGGTCCTCTTAAGCCGATCACATAATGGACCTTTTATAGAAAAAAATATTTTCCTATGGCTCTTATGGCAGGACTGTTACATCAAAGATGTTTTGATTTTTACGGGAAAGATGCTATCAATAAAAAAATATTATTTTACACGACTAAGTACAACCTCTCCTACGTACATACTACTGTAATACAAATGATCTCATCCTTATTCTGGTGTTCTTTCTATTTAACACAAATATGATATATTAAATTACTGTGTCGCGTATGGTATGGTATATACATGTGCCAAGATTATAATAATATTCTAAATTATTATATGTGTTGTCTTCAAAAACATCCTGTAAGTACATACAACGATTATACATTTTTAAAAATATGTTCTACAGATTAATAAGAACTAACCACGGATTCTCAATACTAAGGTAGAGTTTTGTAAGTAGGACACAGTGCTGAGTTACCAATTGGGTCAATCTACCGACAATCGACTAGCCAAGTTCGCTAGTTAGATTACAGATAGGCAATTAGACAGGTCTAGACTGGTCATCGTGTTAGCCAGATCCTGTTGATCGACTTATTCGCGTTTCATCATGTCAACTGTTCTAAATAGTTCATTTCAACTATTTGTTGTCAAAATAAGTGTATTATTTTATTGCTTTATTGACATTTTTCAGATGACCCATATTTAAATAAAAGCTATGATTGATGTTAAATTTGGAATCGCGATCATCCTGTAGGTACCTAACACCGAACAACAACATGGCAACATGTATAAACTTTACATGGTTAATGACGCTTGTTGTTTGTGATATGACAAATAAAAAATCGTTATTCAAAGTCATTAAAAATAAAAGCCAACAATTTTGCAGCACAGTCATTAATTTGTCATGTAGCCGTAAATGAGACTTAAACAATGCCATCGCTAGTAATACTAATGCCGATATAACATATAACCAACTAGCGACCCGCCCTGGCTTCGCACGGGTACTATACCTACATAAAAACCTTCCTCTTGAATTACTGTCCCTATTAAAAAAATCTCATCATAATCCGTTGCGTAGATTTAAAGATAGCGTACAAATGGACATAGGGACAGAAAAAGTGACTTTATTTTATACTATGTAGTGATATCCATACAGCCTCCGTAGCATAGTTGGTAGTGACCCTGCCTACGAAGCTGGAGGTTCCGGGTTCGAATCCCGGCGAGGGCATTATTTGTGTGTTTATTTATCACAAATATTTGTTCCTTGGTCATGGCTGTCTATGTATTTAAGTATATATATGTATCTATCTATTATATATATCGTCGCTTGGTACCCACATCACAAGCCTTAATAGTGCGTACCGTGGGACTAAGTCGATTTGTGTAAGATGTCCCAAGATATCTATTTATTTATTTATTTTTTTTTTTTTTATACAGACATAAACATCGGACTTTCGTAAATAAACCTTCAAGTCGCACAGATTAAGTAAATTACTATCAGTTCTCAAGTTTTCCATTTTCCGCAAATTCGATTCACTGACGTAACTTTGGTTGCTCAACGGAGGAAGTGGAACAAAGGTGGAAAGCTAAAAAACGAGTAAAAGTGAACCGTCGCCGTTCTGATAGTTACACGAGAAGATAACAAACTTTTTGCGACTGTACTATTTTTAGTTATGAAACCTTGTTAATGTCGACCTAGTTTCCTACTGGTTAAATATTAAATTAAATTTATTTCACGTAGGTCAGCATTTCAAATCAACCTCCAATGTAGGTATATCATAATTCATTGCATAACTGGTTTGAACTAATCATCGCTAAATGCGGTCTTAAAGAAATCTATACAAAGATATATTATGGTACAATATTTTTGGGTTTGTGGGTAAATAAAATTGCAAAAAAACAATTAAATACTTTTTCACACATTTATCTTGTTGTAAAAGAAAGTTTTTTGACGATGATTAGTCCAACCTACGCAATAGTAATTACTCAGGAGTAGTTTTGATTAAATTAGAGATTATATATTTCTTTAATATTAAACTTTTTTTGTCTATTTCCCCATAACATAACAATGACTTTCATATACTTAACTAAGAAGTATTAAAAACTACCTGAGTCAATACGAATATTCCACGTACGAGTAGGTAATACATTTTTTGAACTATTATCATTTGTTTTGAACAGCTGCAAGCATCCGACTACAGTGGCGGTTATGGCCAGGACTCAGGCCTGGGAGGCCAATCCAGCCACGACTTTGGAAGCCAAGGTGACTACGGTGGCTCTCAAGATTTCGGCGGTCACAGTTTTGGTGGCCAGGATCTGAAATCCCACTCATATCCAGTTCATCAACACGTAGAAGAGGAGAACCCAGAGGAGATAAAGCATTACAAAGAAGTTGTTGTACCAGTACCCAAAAACGTAGAGTTCAAAGTCCACCAACCTATTCTCATTCCCGTGCCGCACCCCGTACCCATTCAGGTGCCAGTGCCTAAAGCTGTCGTAATTCCCATTATCAAAGAAGTATCTATTCCCGTTGAGAAGTCAGTGCCTTACCCCGTGGAGAAGGTGGTACATGTACCTAAAGTTAAGGAAGTGCCGTTCGAGGTAGTGAAGCATATCATTGTGCCAGTTGAGAAGCCCGTGCCTTTTAAAGTACCTGTTTACGAAACCATTATTCATACTAAAAAAGGTTCTCATAAGATATAAACGCTCTGATAATTTTATATTTTTCCCACCTCTTCCTTGAATTCATACATTCCCTTAAATACTTAACAAGTATCTGACTTGTTTCTTTCTCTTTTGGAAATTATTCAGCAAAACCTGTACCAATAAATGACTTAGATCTACGCTTTCAGCTTGTGCGAATTCCAGAATGTTATCAATTATTTGTATAAATAATTTAGCTTCTCTTTTTAAATTACATGACAATTAGGTATGTACCAATATTATTTATTTCATTACTTTGCTAGTATAATACTTTTACTGTGGTATCCTTTATGTACAAAATGTGTTGTGAATGTGATTGTTATGTTTGTGTTGTTATTTAGTGTTTAGGACATACATAAGTAATAAAACAAAGTTACTGTTTTCAAGATTTTATTTTCATTTCTTAAATACCTTATCTACTCTTTTATAACAATAAGAAATATACAACTAATTGTTCGTAATGGACGGTTAAAGGCGCCTAGCCTTGTAAAAGATTGCATATACCCCAGAAATATAACCGGTGGTAGCTAATACCGAGTGGCCGAGCGGTATATGGATAACTATTAGGCATTAGCCGCGTACCGAGCACCTCAGACGTTGATGAACATGTTATTTTATCTTTGGTATATGTCATCTTATATTTATTTATAGTATACAGGGTGTTAACAAAATGGTGATCAAGGATGATAAATCACGAGTGTATAACGATTTTGAACAATTTTTACTTTGAGGTCAAATTCAAGACCCCAAAAAAAATATGTTCTATGGTCTAAGGTAATATAGGTTGACCAAAATGGGAAGAGTCTAATGAGTACTATTGAGTTTTCATATTTCTCTGAGTTTTCAACGTCCCATAGTAAAAGTTGCCCATAGCAAAAAATAATATATTCATGTTTTATTCTTTCACTTTTGATGGTCTCAATAGTTCCCTCAATAGTTATCCTTTAATTAATGTCAATAACACAATAAAACAAACCTATCCCAAAACACACAATTAAATGAAAAATGTTTTATTATATTTTTAGTAACTTTTTAGTAACGATTTAATTTTCGGTAACACCCTGAATGTAATAGTAGCGCGACTATCTACTTAGAAACATAAATCTAAATATTTAACAAAATAATTTGATTTGTTTCATATAGGTAGAAACAACAAATTTAAAAAAAAAACAATAGAAAAAGTAAGTTTAAATTAGTGTAGATACACAGGCTAAAATACATATAACTTGTCCATAGATGCATTCACATGAAAATAAATAATGACTAAAACGTCACATTATCTAAATCGTAAATCCATTTATTATGTACCCTCACGGTCAAATAATACCGGCTAGGTAACATTTATCCCTGAAAATACTACATACATGCCGATTTCAAACAATTATTGAAAATATTTACTAGACAGATGCAATCCTTCTTAAATATTAAACTGTATAAATACGTGTGATACGAATCACACGTACTTTAACAAAAGTAAAAAAAACTCGTTAATATTTGTTCATTGACAATCAATCTATATAGATTTAGAGAGTTTGAAAAAGCACCGAAACTTTTTATTTTTTATCTCGACTTGTTATTTTCATGTGTAAAAAGTTTATCTTACGATAAAGTTACATGTTTTTTGGATTAAACGGTAAAATAAGGGCCACTCGTACTAAAATGTTCGACCTATCCTTAATGATCTATTTGAAATCAATACGTTTGCAGTATTTTCTATGAAAATTAAACCTGACCCGTATTATTGGGAGTGTAACAACTGTGTGTTAGATCAGTTACACATAGAGTCAATCGCATATCTTCGCTGTTCCTACTAAAGTCGCTATGTGTTTTATTGCTACTTTACAGGAAACACAAAAAACTGTTTATTTTGAATGTTGTTCACTCAAAGTAGGCCAATATTTTATTTTGATAAATATGTTCAGTTTTTTAACGAAAAAATAAATATTACCAATAATTTATCACATAGCTATTTTTGTTTCAGTCATCCAAAGTCTCTATGTGTCTTATTTGTAACTTGGTTAAAATAACTAATTACAAAAATTTATACATCTTCATCATATTCGTTACATCGTTTTTTTTATGAAAGACCTTCAATAAAACAAAATAAAACATGTTTCAATAATAATAGTGATAGGAAAATTTCGCTAAGTGTCGTAAGACGTTGCCTTAAGCATAGTCTACGAACTCGATGTAGTACAAAAATATCGCTATGTGCGGAACAGTACATATCGAACCAGATTTTTTCTTATTTAATTCATAAAAAATACTCGCTTTGTGCCTAAAATCACATAACGGGCTCCATTATAACAAAAACAATCATGGTTGTATATAACAGTCATGTAATTTTTGCACATACTGTTTTTAGTAAGAGAATAATGTATGGAAAACACATAGCTAAAATTCACAAATCCCGAACTATTAAAGATAGCCTCACCGCTGTTTTTGGAGCGTATAAAAGTTCAAAATGGCGTTAAAATCCAAAAATCAAAAAAATCACATACCGACTTTTGTAGGCACTGCGACGATATGTAACTGATCTATACAATACTGTATGCTTCGTCGTTACGAATGATATATGGAAGCTAATCATTTGTAAGTAATTGATGTATGATAACTAATATTGACATGATGTCTTTTGTACTAACATAAGTATGTAAATACAACACCAGAAAGTCTTACTAATAAATATAATGAACATTTCTTCAACTTTGCTCCGAGTTTATAATATATTATGTTTTTATTTGTGCATCATAAAACCTATTTTCTTCTTTAAATAAGAGTAACTTCAACGTCAACTCAACAACCTTTAGATTATTCCGTTTCACGTTTTATTTGAGCTTTTCTTTATTTTCATCAACTCCGCTTACAGAAATTTTGCTTTTCGTTGTAGGTCTGAAAATAATGCAATTTTATAATTAAAATTATAAAGCTTACAAAAACAATCTATAGTTTTTTACAGAATTTTAGAGAAAAATACATTCAAGAGTTATAGTTACAATATTTTACAGATAAACGGGTCTTAATCGCGCAAACTTACGTTTAATTATATCCTGACGTTTCGGGCATGACGTTACACCCGTGGTCGCAGGCATACAGGATATAAGGGAATAACAGGAATAACGTAAGTTTACGCGATGAAGACCCGTTTGTCTTTAAAATATGAGTGATAATCGTGAAAGTTTAAATCAATGTAAAGTTACAATCTTCAAAAGTCCTTACTTAAAAATACTCAACAGCGATTGCAAATTGTGAACGATTTTAACCACGTTTTCTAGATGCCAAAAAAAAACTGAACTTCGTGCGACAGTTTTTGATTATATAGGTACATATATAAAACATATAATTATTTATTCCACCCCTTGAATGCCTGTAAGGATCGCCATGTCATCACATAACGATAAGGATGATTCCGCCTATGTTGAGGTTATTTGTGACGTTATGTGTAATTAATGGAGGTCCGATCTATAATAGGCACAAATCGACATTGGGCATTGAAATTTCATGGTTTTGTGAATCTGATTAGCAAGTTTAAATAACTTGCTAATGCGTGTAATGCTGACTTTGTGAAGGCAGTTAGAAATATTATTAAAACAAAAGTTAGCATATGCCACAAGTAACAATAATTTTGTGACCACCTACACACCTACAGTACAGACACCTAACTTATTTATTTCATATTTTTTGCAAAAAAAATATACTTATTCTACAGGCGATGGACCCAAATCCACTAGTTTTTTCTTTGAATTCCATTGACAAACAGATATATCAATTCCATTTTCAAATAGAAACGTTTATTTTTATGGCGTATTGAAAAAGTGGTTGTGTAAATTATATCATGTCATGTCATATATTTATGCGGAATACTGAAAAAAAACTGCCAAATACAGGGTTGGGCGGATTAAGTGTCCTAGTTAAAAAGTGGTATAAAAGTTTAAAAACAAAACAATATTACTAATCTTGGTGTTATTTATATCAGAAACATTCTACACGGTGCTCGTGAGCATTCCGAAAGATTTTAATGCTGGAATCCTGACCACATTTAGAGTCTTTAATGTTATATAAAATTTCCTGGAATCGGCTTGGTTTCAAAGATAATCAACCTTTTTTCGAAATAAGTTTTTCGACGTAACTCGTCATTTAACTTCTTTATGATTACAATGCCACCACAATGTGTTCTAATATTACCACACCTTTTGCCTGACAATCAAAAAATACGAATAGACTTGACGAAATAACCTGTATCTAAAAAAACAATTGAAATAAATAATTTAAACAAATTGTTGTTATGATAAAAAGTACTGGAAATGTTAAGAAGTATTCAAAAAGACTAAAAAAAAGAAAAAAAATTTTTTTTTTGGTGGAATTGACTTTTGGTCTCATAATATTTTATGTTTATTTTGATGCCTAGAATGCACAGTTAAAATCTTTCGCAATGCTCGCGAGCACGGTGTATATTTTATCGCAGCAATTGATAAATATGATAAACTCCCCTTTAACATGTATTATTTTAAGCATTATGTCTTATAAGGAATTTCATCCGGCACGCACTACCTTATCTGCCATGTAATGTCATATTAGGTTATCTAACCCTAGTTCAAACTTGAATCTTAGCCTAAACCCGTCTCAATAAAACTCTGCATTGATTTGTATATGGAAATGTTTATAGCATTTCAGTTATCTAAAGATTTAACGTACTTTGCTAGGTAAATATCAGCCTCATAATTTTGGCTATAACTTGGTATTTCTTCTTATCATATTGTACCCTGATTGATTAACTTTTTGGAATAAATTTATAACTAAAATACCTTCCTTTCTAGTTCTTAATAAAACACTATACCCATAATCAATCTGGCATTTACCAAACTCTTGCAATGAAAATGCATTTTCTTTGAAAAATGACCTTCGTGCCGCCAATTTGACTTTTTGTATTTAGCTCTTATATTTTTGAAAGAGATAAGGCACATATATAAATTATCTGTTTTATAAGGGCCTCACTCGTGATTATTTTGCAGTGCGCAAAATATTAACCCCCCTTCAATTTAATAATTTTATCGAAGCTTATATAATAAGAGGCACATTTTCGTGAAAACTGCCCATGGGTGCTTATTGGTACTTTGCTGACTCAAATCATTTAAAGCTTACCCAATTTCGGCTTGATTTTGGAAGCAGAGGACTCCTTGAAACGATTGATGGTGTGCAGTATTAAAAGATACGTTGATATTTACTTTTATGGTCAGTTGATAATGTCGCCCGATTTTGAATGCTCGCTGCACCATTATCCAACAACACCGCTTTTTACATTTGTTCTTAAAAATAATTATATACAACTAAATGTTATGAGAATGAGTTTTGGAATCCATGAAGCTGATCAAATCGACAATTTAAAATGACATACAGGGTATGAAAAGCAGTTATATTTCAATAGATAAACGAATGTTTGTTGCAATAGGACAGTTAATCAGCCCAACCCTGTACACCTTTAAAAAAATCCGTCGATCTCTTACCAGCGGCCAAATACGGATTTCTACGGATTTTTAACCTCAGCCCAACGGATTGTTAAAAATCCAATCTCGTGTCTCATCATCATCATAATCAGCCTATGATAGTCCACTGCTGAACGTAGGCCTCTCCTATTAACTATGCGTATAAACGCATTAGGAGGTAAATGCCCATAATCGCCACGCTGGGCAAGCGGATTGGCGATCGCAGTAATGTGTCCACTATGATGACGATGCTGCCCATCATCAATCTTTTATCAAATAGTGGTCAGTGACACTTCAACCCCTAAGTCGACTCTTACGGCACCCGCAGGAGGAGTTGGGGTGGTGACAAATGTATTCTTACTGCCGTCTTATCTCGTGTTACTATGTTTTAATTTATATCACATAGTTACGCGGCAAAAATCCTTTTTTATGGTAATACGAATTTAAGCGCTTTAATTATGAACTCATTTCGACTACCTACTACTAGGACGCTAAGGATGATCAAATTGTGGTCGTGTTTTATTACATCTTTCGTATTCACGAACACTGACGTGTTCAAAAACGAGATTGTAACTCTATGTAAGGTACTATCCAACTTACCTAAAGTACTGCTTGCTTATGTGGTAAAGTGGAGCCTCGACGAGCAACCATTCCGCTAGACTCAATGCCAGTGACACGACTATCAGACCGAGGGTTTCTGTGAGCTAATACAAACATAAAATAAATTATATCGACGGCGAAAAGCAAACACGTAGTAACCCACAAAAGTGAAATTGTTCACCAGAGCCAAAAAACCTCCAGAGTTTTGAAAAAAAAAAACGCTGTGGTTGATATTTATGTCAATTTCTCCATAAATATGGACTTTTATTTAAACTTCTAGATTTAAGTAGTGTTTCGTCTTATTTTACCATTTTGGGTCACTATAATCAACTGTGAA
Organism: Thaumatotibia leucotreta; assembly: GCA_025490895.1. Classification (NCBI taxonomy): domain Eukaryota; kingdom Metazoa; phylum Arthropoda; class Insecta; order Lepidoptera; family Tortricidae; genus Thaumatotibia; species Thaumatotibia leucotreta. The sequence goes on along the minus strand of JALPQI010017567.1, from coordinate 12,666 downwards.
TCTCGTGTCTACAATTTTTATTAATTATTTCAAGACTAGCATTGTTGAAATCGTCTCGGAAGTTCGCACTTTTTTGGACGTGAACTTTTGCATTAAGCATTATTTGAAGTTATTTTGATTTTGCCGACTTTTCAGCAATAGCTTTTGGATATTGGATTGTTAAACATAAAATAGAAGAATCAATTTACAATCCCATGGCTGTCAGAACTACATGGGACTGTTGCGTAACAGTAGAGACTGATTTTACGATGACTACTTTATTTCGTGAACAAGCTTTATAGCCACCGTAATCGTTGAGATATGTAATTGGTATGAAGTGACTCAAAATAGCGCTCTCTCATGTCGGAGGCCAGGATCAGAATGCGGATCTTTGGGTCGTTGAGCTACTGTAGTGATTAAGTTAGTGACAAAAGTAGTTCCAGTCGAAACTTTTTACAGTTGATCCTGTTTTACGAAACCTAGTATCAACCATTATTTTTGTCGTGAGTCTAAAAATAAAAGTGCATGCCCCTTGCCTGTGAGGTTTTGGGATTCAGAAGAGCCTCGCTAAAAGGTTAATGGAAGTTACAGAAAGGTTGGGATTTATTTTTATATTTTTTAATAGTTAGGTATTAGGTGCCAGGTGGGTTAGTTTTAGTACTAACAATCTTTATAAAATTGAAACTAATAAAAAAAATACCATATTGCATCCGTTATCTCATTAGCAACGGGAATAGACTCATTTTTGGCCAGCATAAGTTAGCTGAATATCTTCAGCTAACTTCTGCTGGCTAAACTTAAGAATAATATAGGTTATTTAATTAGTTTTAAATTATGATAAACCAATATAAATACTTACGATATCAAAAAGCTGAATTTTCGCATGACTTCTCATAGATAATTTGCTTCGATACAGAAGAAATTGATGTAAGAGATACACGCCGTATGAGAGTCGACTGAGTGCCGTAAATATAGAGCAGCTGAGGAACGAGTTAAGAAGCGCTGCAAAAATAAACACGTGTCACACTATGGGCACACCTTGGAAAGTGGCGATAAAATGTATAAAACAAACGCACAGTCTAAGCTCGTGTCTGGATGCCCCCGAGCGATGCTGCTTGTGTGAGTGAGATAAGACATGTTGGCCGATGGCCTGCAACTGCGAACACCGAAGTTCGTAAATTTCGGGGATTTGTCTCTGCCATTCCAACGAAGGCATCATTAGAGTGACTGAGAAAAATTCCCGACATTTGCGGATTTGGGCACCGGAGCGGGGGAGCCGCACTTGCACAGTATAATAAACATTATTATGGCCTGGGAGCTTGCACTGGGAAGCAAGGTGTGACTATACATAATGTTTATTATACTGTGCAAAACCGTAAACTAGAATCGTCCCACGATAACTCTGCATAAATAAGCGGTAAATTGGCAACACAGAAAAAGAATGCTGTGGCAACATTTTGTATATGTCATTGAGTGTCATTGAGTTTATAGTTTACCATTATTAACGAATCATTTTTTAAAAATGTGTAAAATTAAGTATGTACCTATTTTCAAATAGTTATTTATGTGGCTGGCGCATAACAAGAGGCATTAAACATGAGTGTGGTTTTATGAAACGAGCCGTAGGCGAGTTTCATAATAAGATCACACGAGTGTTTAATGCCTAATTATGTACAGTCACATACATAACTTTATCTACATCCATCTCATTAGTTTAGAATGACAATTTACCTTTATTTTCATTGATATCCACTAAGTAATTACCTCTAAATATAAAAATTCAAATCAGTTGAAATCACTCAATTTGAGTAAGGATATCCTACAATAAATATTTATTGAAAAAAAAACAACAAAAAGAAGTTGACTTCATAATGTTAAAATTAATATCATGACGACGATACTTTAATGTCAACATTATGATGCACTGTACTCTGCCTGTACTTTAATGTTAACATTAAGATACAGCCACAGACACCGGTCTCTTAATATAGGTCATTACATTACCGCTTCTGAATACATAACTGGGAAATTATGATATTCCTGTAGATAAAAATAGTTTAGCCACCTATTAGGATCAAAACTAGTTGTTTCACTACAAATCAGTATTGCCATAAATAAACTTTTGATTTCTTCAATTGTCAACTCATTGCAGACTTATCGTGGGTTGACTTTAGGTAACTGCACAAAATGTCTTATGTTCTACTATGAAATCTTTTCTGCTCTTGTTTTTAAGTATTGTAATATTATTAATGAACATAATCCTACCCACTACATCCGTGCATAAAATGAAATGTAGTATAAATTATTAATTTGTGTCTTACGGGTAAAATTGGAGTTGCTAAGTTTATTTTGGAGCTACAAGGAACATCTTTTCATCCGACACCGATCGCGCCCAAAAGATGCTACTAAAATATCCAACGGCATATCCGCCATTGCGGACTCCTTCAAATATTTACGAGTACCATGAGTTTCAGTAAATTATTTTAATTAGTTATCCTGAAAACTAAACCGTATATTAAGTACGGTCGAGGAATTTAATTTCCTACCCATTTCGTACCTTGTCATAGTAGCTATAATATGACAGTCCTAGCAGGTTTCATATTGATTGTCACTGTGACAAGGTACGAAACGGGTAGGAAATTAAATTCCTCGACTGTATATGATCAAATACTTACGAATATCTCCATAAGTGCAAAAGACGATGACACCAAGAACACCCACGGTGAAGGTAATTTTATTGAAAGTGGTAAACAAGTATATTAGTCCACCATGGACGTGGTATTGGAAGATCCACAAACCGGTCAATAATACCAACAACATTAGACATAGTGAAGCACACAGACCAAGAAACGACGTCATCTGTGAAAAATAGTGACAAGTTTAAGATTAATGGAATAATGATTATTAAATTGGTGAAATTAATAATTAAACCTTCTAACGAAGAAAATGTTGATATACAGTGTACGAAGCAGAAGGAGAAAATAGTGTTCAGAGCCTAACTAAGCTATAGCAAACGGAAGAATTATTTTAGAATACTCGGGGCTTAATGCATATCTAGTGAGGTGTATAGGTAAAGGCCTACCTCCATATGTATATGACAAATTGTCAATTTGTGACCTTTATTACAATTGTCATAAAGGTATTGCAAATTTTATCATAATCGTCGTGAACAATGGAAGCAAACCATTGTTCAAAATATGTTTAATGGCCCATCTACTTCATTGATTCAAGTAAATCTACATGTTATTTAATCAAATCTCAACGATATATAATCCTAAATTACGAAAATAATAAAAAATGTGATATATTAACCTCTAGCCGCCCAGAGACCTATAAAAAGGTCTCCTGAAACAAAAGAAATTTTACTCTATTTCCTACAATGTCAATCCAAATTTCATTGACAAATTTTACTGCCTGGGCGGCAGGAGGTTATGGATATCTATGAACGGTTTGTGTACATTGTTTGCTTCTATTGACGGCACCTTTAGCGAGAGAGAGCATAAGAATCTCTACATAAAAGTTGAACTACATTGCTGCTTAAAAAATAGTGACGATACTGATTCACAGTAATGCATTAATCCGTGGCTGTTTTACGCAAGCCCTTCACACCGTTACCAAAAAACAGCGTGTACACGACTCATACGACGCATAAGTAGTTTTGATTCGATTGAACCGTCACTATTTTTTGAACAGTGGTGTGGTCTGAACTCGGAAATTAAAGTAAATAAATCAACCATTTCAAAGCGAATACCTTAGACCATGTTTTTTTGTACTCCTTTGGCCTATATATTGACATGAGGTGGCCGACAGCTAGGCCCGCCACGAACGATCCCATCCTAGTGTAGGGTTTGATGTAGAATAAGTTATAGAACTTGGCTGGTCTGGCGTTAATGTCTAACCTGTAATTAATAGCATGTTTCAAATCGCATTAGTATGAAAGACAATGGGCAAGAATAATATTTTGCAATGATACAGGAGGTGCGTTGTTATTTAGCATTACAAAATGTTATACTTATACCTATAACAACATTTTTCTCTCTTTGACATTCTACTGTTCTAAAACATTATCCTTGTTACACTTTGTTTTACAACGTTATGTAACAGAACTACCATCCAACATGGGAGACCATTAGATTTAAATTATCAACAACAATGAACATAATGAGCAATCTCACGTTTTTACGTTTCAGTGAAAGGCTATCTTGTAGATTACATAGACTACTACCAAAGTCAGTTTACATACTCATACTCATAACGTTACTTATTATTTGATACCAATCTTGTAGATAATGTAATGGTAATGGTAAGACAACGTTTACAAGTTAAAACAAAATACAATCTCGTTCGACTTACCCAATGTTGTACATCAAAACTCCTGGAAGGTTATGCCAATAAGTAACGACCGCTGGTGCTAGGAATCCGCCCAACAACACCGTGCCAGCAGCCAGTTTGCCAGCTCGTGGGTTTATGCGATACAGGAATACAAGGAGAATAGTCATTGCATGCAATTGAAAATCGCAGGCGACGTACCAAGCTCCGATCAAACACTGGTGAAACAGAGATAGATAATAAATCAATACGCGTTATAACTGTTGATATTTTGAATAAAGTAAGTGACGATCAAACCGCTATTTAAAAAACCTGCCAAGAGCATTTAACCATCCATCCGTAGGGCCATGCAGTGTAGGATCCCGTAGCTATACAAAAACGGCTGAATCGCTTTTAAAGTAGTCTCTAAGCCAAATATTCATGATTTTTTCCATATTTTTGGACCGAAGGATCAAAAGTAAGAGGGAGGGACTCAATTCCTTATTTAATTCTGGAGCGTTAAAGCGTGAAAACATCATGGCGTTTTAAAAAATATAATGAATATAATAGACACTAGTTCCGATTTATTATAAAAGTTCAAATGCTGAATGCTTAGTTAAAATTCTTAACGTTCAGCATATTGTAACTACAAATAAGCTGTACATAAAACTAATACCTAAATTGCCTATGAGTAATGATAAATATATATATTTTTCACTGTACTTTTACATAAAATATAGATGGAACGTCGTCATATTAATCTTCCACGCAACGCCACTGCTATCATTGTAATGCCCGCCTTCCACTTCGAGCGGAACGGACTCATTAATGGCTCCGTTTAACTTACACCGCTGGTGTGACTTACAGCCGTCAACTGCATAAAACACTAGCACTTGGCCAACGATGAACGTTAAATGGATCCATTAATGAGCCCACTCCGCTCGCAGTGAAGACGGGCATAAGGTGTATTTGTAAGTTAATGATTTCTGACATGGACGAGTGAAACAAAATTGTATACTTTGAAATCTCACCATTTCGGAAGTGTTGACAAAATTCCCGAGCATCAGTAAAGTCACCCACCAGTTTTTCTCACATGTTTGTTGTTCAAATAAAGCTCCTTTAGGATATATAGGGCCATCATCAGTGTGCATTGAAACGTGAGCCATATAAAACACTGTGACCGTAAGTGGTCCGATGAGTCTGAAAACATAGTAAATGTATGTAGTTACTATTAATGAGCACTCTCGCATGATTATAATAGGTTTGAGATATAGTCTAAGTTACCTAGATACTTGCAATAGGTAATGCATATTGCGCTTGTCACACATTTTGTAGTTACGGGCAACAAAAGTCTACGGTAGGTTTACTTATGTAGCTTTGTTTGTTATTTCGTTGAAAGTCAAGTGTCCCTTGTGGTTGTGTAGGAAATAATAAAATAGATGATATTTTAATGTGTAATTATATCAGTTGTGAGTAGCAATGTGCCGAGGAGAAGTTTCCTAAGTTGCGAAACTTCTATAGATAATGTTCTCGGCAATTTGAATTTTACAATCTAATCATGCCATAACCGTTGTACGAGCCCCGATGCATAATTATGTTCTCGTCCAGTTAGACAGTTTTTCGAGATTATCCCGTTCATCCGCGGGAAAAGGTTTAGAGACAAAACCTTCACTATTCAATAGTAGTACTAAAGTAGTTTCTTTGAGTATAAAATTTTTGGATTTAATAAATCAGAATTAAAAAAAAACTATTTTGCGAGAGGTATTTTTTTAAATTTTTTCCACAATTTTTAATTTTGTAAATAATCAATGAATGTAAAGAACGCCATTAATATTAAAGACGACATGGTCCACCTGATGCACTGCGAATTTTGCGTCAAGCTTATAAGCACGGAATTACGGTGGTGAACGAAAATATAATTTAGACACTGGTTTGTTAAAATCGATTTATTAAACAACAAAAGCGTACTTCAGATTGTTGTGTCTCTTGAAATGTAGTACATTAACCATGACTAACGTTCATACAATTTATCATTAGCGTAATGTGATCATTTTTAAAATATTCAAAAATTTGTAAAAATTGTTTCGAACTAGACGAACTCCACTGCATCGGGGCTCGTATATACATGTCTTTTAAGGTATATTTTATGCCTTTTTTACTGAATTGTGAAATACAATATTCGTCATAACACTTTTTTATAAGTTCTCATGGAAACATTCTCAATGAGAACTAACTCGTAAATTCTCATGAAAATTCTCGGGAATTTCCGAGAACATTCCCGCAATTTTGAGAATGTTCTGCCACTTGTACACTGCTATTTGTGAGTAAAAACTAGGTTTATTCAGTCATGTATCTACAAACATCATTATTTTTTAAGATTCATTGGAAAAATGGTATACATTTCATAGCTAGGGTCCCCAATTATTTTAGTCAGCTTTGAGATGTTTCAAAGGTCTGCCAGAATATTATGTATAATTTACTGTGATTACTTTTTATTTAAAGGTTTTTAGGGTTCCGTAGCCAAAATGGCAAAAATGGAACCGTTATAGATTCGTCATGTCTGTCTGTCCGTCTGTCACAGCCGATTTACTCGGAAACTATAAATGTTACAGTAATGAAATTTGGTACATAATTGTGATACTACTATGTAAAAAAATAATTGTAGTTGGGCCCTCGATACAGTCATGTAACTGAGGGGTAGATTTTTTTCGATGTACATAAGCGTGTGGGCTATCAATAGAAAGGTGTTTCAAAATGATATAAAGCATTCTAAATCATTTTTATTTCAGCGAACGGTTTTCGATGATGCTTCGGTACCCTTCGTGCTCGAATCCGATTCGCACTTGGCCTGTTTTATTATTCATGACATACTTCGTAGTACTCGTAACTTAAGTATAGTGTTTCTCTTCTTATTCAGACGGTAATTTAGTAAATTGTAATTATCATGACCAATTTCTAATTACCTTAAGTATCGTATTATAATTCTCTTCAGTATATTTTTTGGTGTCGATTTAGCCATCCTCGCAAGACTTTTCCCCAGCAACAGGCCAGACATTCCAAGAAAACTGTCCGTTAGTAGTTCGCCATGACCAAACCACAATCCTTTCACTTGTTTCTTAAGCATCTGAAAATTATTATTCGTAAGCATCTGATATCTATTATTAATCATATTCTTTATATTATAAGTTATACTTAAATACTTACTAGCTGTCCCTCGGCATTTTTTTTATTTAGTCGATCTGTCTGAATTGGCTGTGAATTAGTGATCTTACCGTGCTGCAGCTCCAATTTACAGGGACTGATAAATATGTGAGAAAACACAAACATGTACCTACGGATTAATATCTAACTATTTAGGTAGTATAATTTATACATGTCTAACTATAAAAGATTTGGTATTTTGTTATATTTAGATCAATATATTGGTCTATTGCGATAGGTTGTATAAACTTACACTTACTCTTTTATTTATAAATCGATAAATAATTTCATTATTATTGCTGAGACTCGGGTATATTATTTTACGCTAAGCGTAGTTAGGTTGAGCACATTTGAGTTTATCGCACTGTAATGCCTAAACTATAAGTTTTGAAATAATCAAATCTACTGCAGTCTTTGCAGTTGATAGGAAATTTAATAGCGGATCCATTTCGCTAGAGACATTTTCTTATGTTTCCAATCAAACAAAAAAATATTATAAAGTAACAAAAGGCAGATGCGCTTAACCTGCCCTGATAGCAAGGTAAGTTGAGCAAGCCAAAATTATAAATATGGAAAACGAACCTTTTTGACATGCTCCTGTGCAATTGTTTGGCTAACGATTTTAAATGAACTCATATTGAAAACATGCTAAAAAGACGGTTTAATATCAAAATTACCTATAAAAAAACATACCAAAACGGAATACAAACAATTTACAGAAATACTAAAATAATATTTCACGAGAGTTGCTCGCGTTTTTAAGTCGAAAAATGTTCGACGTTTTTCGCTCCGTTTATGATGAGCTTTAAAAAGGCAAAAAGTCTTAGAGCAAAATAATGTAGGTAGGTACTTGCTTATTAGTACGGTGGAGCACGCTTACCTATGAGATACCTATTTACTCTGGCCTTGGAGATATTCAGATTGTACACATCCGGAAACACAGATTCGGGCAAGGCATTCCGCTCCTTGGTAGTTCGCATAAGGAAAGTGGAAGCGAAACGTTTCGTGCGTATTTTTGGAATACCTACAATGAAGCAATGCCGGAGTGCCGATTGTCCGATGATAATGGTTACAAAGGGGATTGGGTATTTTTGTATGGACTAGTGGCGTCTTTTTTTTTTCAGCGGCCATTGTTTATGTTACTACTACTCGTATTTTGTAGTGCTACCTTAGACTAGCATATTTACAAAATAAGTTTTGCCGTAAGTAATATCGGAGCCAAGATATGGCCCTTCAAACAATGTTATTGGACCAGTGAATATACCTAACTAAAACAGGATTAGGAGACAGCTTAGATGACTACAGGCTTATTTAACTCGATAATACTACTAACAAAGGTACAAGGATATTGCCCTTAAAGTATAATAGTTAATGTAACCGACTTATAAAAGAAGATCTGAGGTATATGAAAATGCAACTGTATTTTCTTATGCGATTTCTATGCTGTCTGTTTAGTGAACATTAAAAATGTTGCAAAATGGTTTCAATAGACGGTTCACCCTGTGCAAGACTGCACAACTTTTTATAGAGTAACCTTTTTTACGTATTATTGTCTATGTTTTTGATTTGTAATTCTTTTATTTTTTACTGACATTATAATTCTATTCTTCTACGGAACCGGTGCCTTTTATTTCAGTGTTTGTAAAATTGGTCTTTCTACCGTGAAGTAAGTATTTTATAATAAATGTTAACTCGCTCTAAGAGCGCTAAAATGAGCGGACGTGAAAAGGGAGACGGTGTGCCAGCCGTGAAGGAGACTGAACCAGTCGCGCAGCAAGGCGCAGGCTCCGCTCCTCACGAAGCGACTCCGACACCTTCCCGGGCGGCCAGCGCCGCCACGTCACGCTCGTCTGCTACCATCGTAGCGCACCAACTGGAGGCGAAAGCGCAACACGCGCGTCGTCTTGCGGAGTTGGAATCGGAGCGCGAGCGACAGCTTGCGGAGCGCGAGAGACAGCTTGCGGAGCGCGAGCGCCATGCCGCCGAACGCGCGGCTGAACGGGAACGCCAGGTTGCAGAGCTTGAATTGCAAGCTAATCTCGCCGCAATCGAAGCCGGTGCTAGCCGACGTAGCAGCCACGGCACTTGTAGCCGCGCGAGTATTCAGGAATGGGTAAATAATACAATTCCTAAGGCTAATGAACAATTTTTATTAAGTGCCATTCCACCTTTCAGGTTTGATAATAATGCGGCCCAAGAGACGAATGGCCCGGCGGCCGCGGTGGCTAAAAGTTCTCCTGGGAAATGTCAGTTTGAAGACGGAGGAGTGACACGCTTAGTTAATTCGCTTGAGAAGTTAATAAATAAAGTGAACCAGACAAAGACGGATTTGCCCACATTCGACGGCAAGTCGTATCTGGATTGGTTAGCTTTGAAAAGAGTTTACGAAAATAAAGCAGATAGTTTTTCTTCCACCGAAAATTTGGCTAGATTGTCACGCGCCCTTCGCGGTGCGGGCCGCGAGGCCGTGGCGGGCCTGCTGGCGGCGGCCCGCGACCCCGCCGCGGTGGTGGCTGCGCTCGACGCCCGCTTCGGCCGCCCCGAGCTCGTCGTCACGCATGAAGTGTCAGCGGTGGGCGCCCTGCCTAAGGTAAGCTACGATGGTAAGGATCTTGTCAATTTTTCAAGCCGTGTTCGTAATTGCGTAGAAGTAATACGGATGCTAAATAAACCCGATCATTTACGTTCGCCCGAGCTATTCCAAGCACTATGGAGCAAGCTGCCTCCGCTGCTGCGACCACGGTGGTTGGATTACGCCCATTCGCGCAATGATAACGAATCCAAGCTCGAAATGTTTGCGGATTTCCTCTCACGCGAAGTAGACTTGCAATGTAGATTTGGAGGCGCCTACGACCAGGCGCCGACTTTTAATACTCGGCCAATCGGCAATAGAGATAAAGTAAATATTGTTGCTGAAAATAACCATTCATTCGATAATATGTCGATACCGACAACAACGCATAGTTTTTCTGACAATAATTGTTTATTGTGTAAACAAAGTCATGATTTATTTGACTGTGTCAAATTCATTAATATGTCAGTTAATGATAGGTGGCAATTCGTCAAAAAGAATAAAATATGTCATAGGTGTTTGAAAAAAGGTTTTCATAAGAATAAAGCCTCTTGTATAAAAAAAGTATGTAGTGTAGAAGGTTGTGACATGCGTCATCATGGATTATTACATGGGTCAAAACCTGAGCGTACTGTTACTGCGCACGTCGAGGTGGAGGACGACGACAACAACGCCGACGACGAGCAGCTGCCATCGACATCCGGTGTCACCGCGTCAGTCGCCCAAAGTGTTCCCGATGCAGCCGCTGCACCGTCGCTGTCTGACGACTCCGACCATGAAATACTCACGCATGCGACCTCATCTGTGCCTAAAGAACCTTCTAGTCGTCCGTTGTTGAAAATAGTTGCCGTAACCGTGTCAGGACCAGCTGGTAGCGTCGACACTTTCGCACTATTGGACGATGGGTCCACTGGGACATTCATAGATTCTGAAATCTCAGCTAGGATTGGTGCCAAAGGCCCCGAAAAACATATTCGCTTAGATTGTGTCGGTGGTCTGGGCAAGCACGTTAATGTTCAATACGTTAATTTTAATATACAAGGCCGTCATTCGGGTACGGTTCACAGCATTAAAAAGGCTAGATCGATCAGTGGTTTAGGCGCTGCACGGCAGTCTGCGCATCATGATTGCGTGCGTAAATATCCTTATTTGGCTGATATAGCTAGCCAATTTTGCTACGACGATGTGAAGCCTATGGTGATTATAGGAATTGACAACTGGCATTTATCACTCCCTAAAATTACCCGCAAAGGAACCAGGACGCAACCTGTAGCTATTCTGACAGCTCTAGGTTGGGTCTTGTTTGGTTTCTGTTGTAGCAAAACTAAACGAGTTGACATTGTCAACCATACCGTAATAAATGAGCCTGACTTTGACAGTGATCGATTTTCAATAGAACATCTGATTAGGGAGCAGTTTAAGATTGATTCTATAGGTATCTCAAAAATCGAGGCCCGTAACGCAGACGATGAACGAGCCAGCCAAGTACTCGAGCGCACGACCCACCGCCTGCCGGGAGGCCGCTTTGAGGTAGGTTTGCTATGGAAGGCTGATAATCTAGACATTCCTAACAGTTACAAGTTAGCACTGTCTAGATTCATGAGCTTAGAAAGGAAAATGACAAAAGACCCTAGCTATGCAGAACGCTATCGACGCAATATTCATGACATGTTATCAAAGGGATATGCTGAGCCGTGTTCGTCAACTGCTGCTCCCGGGCGTCCTACTTGGTATCTCCCTCATTTTGGTGTGATTAACCCGAATAAGCCTAATAAGTTGCGGACGGTACACGACGCAGCAGCAAAATATCACGGCGTGTCATTAAACTCATTGTTGTTGACCGGCCCTGATCTTTTACAACCCTTGCTGGGTATTCTAATGCGGTTTCGTGAAGGGGCTGTCGCTTTAAATGCTGATATTCGGGAAATGTTTCCGCAAATAAAAATTATTGAAAACGATAGGGATGCGCAAAGATTCCTTTGGCGCGACACTTCGGTTGAACCGATTAGAACATTCCGCATGTCATCAATGATTTTCGGAGCCGCGTCCAGTCCTTTCACTGCCATACACATAAAAAATAAAAACGCCTTAGAATGGCAAGATAAGTATCCAGACGCCGCTCGGGTAATTATAACCGATCATTACATGGACGACTGCATAACTAGTTTAAATGACGTTCGTAAAGCCGCTAGGCTTGCTGCCGATATTTATACTGTTCACGCGCATGCTGGTTTTGAGATGCGTGGGTGGACGTCAAATAATCCCTCCGCGCTCTCGCTATTACCGAAAGAAGCCTTGCTCGAGGCGCCTATCGATAAGGATGTTGATGTAGATCTAGGTCACCTGACCACTCCTGTCCGTACCCTGGGTCTTATCTGGCAACCCGTTAGTGATCTGATTGGTTTTAATACTGGTGTCAAAATAGATACCGTGTTGCCGGATAAGCTCACTAAGCGGGTCGTGCTAATGCATGTTATGCGCATTTACGATCCACTCGGAATCCTTGCACCAATCGTCGTCCGCGGTCGTATACTGTTTCAAAACGCTTGGCGCAAGGGTTTAGATTGGGACCAAGAGCTCCCTTCGAGTGATAGCGCTGCGTGGAA
>JALPQI010017566.1:0-19933 GCA_025490895.1 Thaumatotibia leucotreta | reverse complement strand
TTATCAAATTGCTAATTTCTTGTGGTAAGTCACTGAGCTGAGCTGTACACAGACAGCAGATGTCGAAAACGGGCGGATTCACCATATCTGCTATTTTATAACAAAAATGGCATCTTGGCTATTGTGGAGCTTCATCATACAGGAGGGGGCAACTGCGGCGCTACCGCGAAAAACGAAATTCGTAAATTTCGAAGATTTGTCTCTCACTCTAATGGGGTCTTCGTTTGAGTAACAGAAAACTCTTCGAAATTTACGAATTTCGATTTTCACGGTAGTAATTTAAGCCTGAGGTCTTATCGCTAACCACAAACGAAGTGTTGTCTCTTTCTCGCACTCGTGAATTCGTACGTAAGTGTGACAGGGACGCAACACTTCGTGGTTCGCAGTAATGCTTCTGCCTGCCTCTTGCTTATCCCTGGTTTTCGGCTAGGAAACTGACTCGCGTGAATCGCGGCGCGGCAAGCGTTTTGAGTAATCATCGCGTGTGACCCCAACTAACCACTGCGGGTTGCGCATGTCGAACACGCAATGGACGGATAAAACCACGATAAAACGCTTGCCGTGCCGCAATAAGGGTTATTGATACATTTCTGCCACTGTGGGGCGGTGAGATGGCAGCACTGTGACGTAAGGTCCAACGAACTGCCAAAATAAATATCATTACACTCGGGATATTCTTTTTCGGGTTGCGTAACACTCGAAAAATCAAAAACCCTCAATCGCGGGTGTCCGTGGCCGTTGTACTTCCATGTTTCCTCAAAATTTAGGTATCAAGAGAGCATGCGACATTGTTCTCTTTCATCATTCGTAGAGCCTGCTGCAATTACTTTATTACTTCATGTCCTTCATGAAGTAGATTTACTTGTGTGTTTGTGGGTCCTTTGAAAAACTCACAAATAATGATGGATTAAGACCAAACGAGTGAAGTCTCATCCTATCCCCCACTCTACGAAATCAACGAATTTCGACGAATCACGTTTTGTGTAACGAACGAATATCGTAGAGTGGGGGATAGCATTCGTTCGTTTGGTCTTCCACCTTAATAGGCCATTCACCCCATCTTTTATAATTAATTAATTAGTTTAATTACAGAGTTGATAACACCGAAGATAACTTTTATGTTTTGTTTTATAGTTGTCTTACTGATACGTAAACGTAACGTAGATACCTACTGGCCTGCTACTGCGAACACCGAAGTTTGCGATGTAAATAAATAAATAAATAACATAGACAAATCCCCGAAATCCGTAAATTTTGGGGATTTTTCTCTGTTGTACTTAATTGTCGTTACAAAACTGACTGTGATAGATTATTATTACTAATAGCAAGAACTTTACGGTACCGATGATTTTGTGTTATGTTATGATTAATGTGGGTAGCAGTTTTTTAATACAACATTCCGAATCAATATAATACGCAGACTCATTTTACCGTACGGTTATATAAATAGTATAGTAGTATGTGTATCTTTAATTAAATAGTTTCTGAAATTTCACTGTTCAATTTAAATAATTCTAAGCATTAATTTATTTTTTAAATGATACTTAATACTAAAATAGTACTAAGAATGACTTTGCTTTCAGATTGGTACTATTCCGATTTAGCGTTAATTTATGTTCGATTATGTATTAATTTGTTGTAATGATATCGGAATATAACAAAAGTAGGCTAAAACGTATTCAGTGTATTTTGTAACACAACAATAACGTTGATTATGAAATATTGTTAAAATACATATAAAAATAAGTTTTACTGACACTGTACCAAATTGTCTTTTGTTGTGTATGATATAAAAGGTGAGGGAACAGTTGGGAGCAGTTAGTTTTTAATCGAGGTGGCGAGTAAGAACAGGTATGGTTCTGCCTTATTATATTGCTGTTTGTATTGTTATTGCCTGATTGTTGCAATTGCTCTATTTCTGTAAATTATTGTAATTGCATTACTTTTGTGATTACCAGTCTTTGGTACCTTTTATTTTATTATGTTAATATGTATAAACCAGGTTAAAGTCACGTTTGCTCTTATTTACTATTGTACAAGCAAAACTTAACATCGTTTATTATCCAGGTTGATACATATTAACTTAATCTAAAGTCCTATTTAGTAGTAGACCTATTATTGCTGTAACTGCGGTATAGATTAAATTAATGTCTGTTCACATTCACATATGTTTTTATTTTATTATCCATTTGTTAAAAATAAAAAGTCATGATTCATAATTTGCTTTTATTTCACTTTAGTTACACTTTATCTTCATCATATAACAACTGCAATTACCTAAGGTTTTTTTATTTCATGTAATTGGGCGTACCTAAAAGTGAAAATGTCCAGGTATTATGTATTTAATAGGATAGGTATTTTGTCAGCCTCTGTAGCCTAGTTGGTAGTGCAGGCAGGGGCCTACGAAGCTGGAGGTTCCGGGTTCGAATCCCGGCGAGGGCATTCTTTGTGTATTTATTTATCACAAATGTTTGTTCCTTGGTCATGGCTGTGTATGTATCTAAGTATCTATACGTATCTATCTATTATATACCTATATCGTCGCCTGGTACCCACAACACAAGCCTTAATTGAGCTTACCGTGGGACTAGGTTGATTTGTGTAAGATGTCCCAAGATATTTATTATTATTATTTATTTAATAGGAGAGGTCTACGTCCAGCAGTGGACTGTGATAGGCTGGTGTTGTGTAGGTAGGTTACGTATGTGTTTCTGGGTAAACCACATAATAAGCACAAAATGCTGAAAAAATATCCTATTCTAAAGTAACAGACAGTTCCCACGTTTTGCCATTTTTCCCTGTAATATTTTATTTTCTTAACTTCCGACGCCCCGTTAGGTACACTAGTACTATACATAATTAGGTATACAATGTGCCCATGAGGAAAGGGAAAAAATTCAACAGCGGATTTCTGACCAAACTTGAAGCCAAAAATGTCATATGAAGTTTTCTGGATTCAGTCTATTTTAAGAAAAAAATAGATTTTTTCTTAAAACCGTTTTAGACCGTTACGCTACGATAAACACATTTTAGTAAACTATTTTGTCACACTTAATTGCCAGACATCAAATGGACAAAAAAATGTTTAATTAGTACGTATAAAATATAAAAAAAGTGAATTTTTTGTGATAGTTTCATTAATAAAATCCTTTTTTTGTGTATTAAGGTATTGAAAACATAAAAAAGTCAAAAAAATGTTTTGGTCCCGTAGTTGAGTTTATATTCGTGGTTACTGTGCCTGTGATGTCATGCTAACTTTGCAGTCTTTGCACTGAGCTTTTAAATACCTACCACTGGTTAACAGAGTTCGATAAACTTGGAACGATGCTTTTTGCGCTTACTTGCATAAAATAGTAAAATAAAAAAGTCAAGGCCGTCCCAAAGCCCGCCAACGGAAGACCAGCCAACTATTTGACATTTACACATAACAACAATCATCGTAACTCTTAAAACCATTAGGCAAGGTTCAAAATAGATCGCCGTTGAATTTATCAGACGCAAATAGCTTGGTAAATAAAATAAATAATCGAAAACAATTCTAGTTAGCCGGTTGTCTTCGTTCGCGACGCATGTGCGCGTTTTAAAATAGCGAAAATGAACTTTATTTCTGCGTCGATATGGACGCTGGAGAATCACTGTTTTGTTGTTTACACGACTCTGTTGGTTTGTTTTGTGGTGTTCACGTTGTTTCATAAGAAGAGGGTAGAGGCACAAGCCATGAGACGTACTGCCAAGACGGAGAGATTGGAGCCAAGTGGGACGGCCGGGAGAGGTTAGTTTGTTTTTAATTTTTGACAGAAGGGATTAACACTGAAAAGTTGAAATAAAAGTGCTTCAGAGGGGGAATATTTTGACGCGTTTTTTGTATTATTGGGTGCATTTCTTTACAAAGGAGTTTGCGAGACAAAAAATAAAGTGAACTTCAGTGTAGTATTACCTAAATGGCATATGGACATGCGAGTTTTAAAAACTTGTTAAAAAACCTTTCTCTGGACCACGGGGCACGGACGCTGTTTTCAAGATGATGCATTTGGGATGTATTTAATTAATAAACGCGATATTCCATAGTTTTATTTTAATAACTGTCACAATAACAGAAGACTACTTCGAAAGTAGGTACCTTTAACTTTAGCTGGATCAAAATTGTGTAAGGTTGCGAGTTTTTCGAAAATTCGGTTGGTATTGACTTATACCGGGTGTCCTAAGATTAAAACTTTTTTTTAAATTAAATAATATTGCATTCAAAACAAAAAAAAATCTAGGTTTTTTCTACGCATAGAACCTACTTTAATAAGAAAAAAAACATTTGTAATTTTATGATGTCATTCGAAAGAATGAAAAAAAATTTTTAAGAAACATACATAGTAGGTATTTAAAACTAAAAGAATAACCAAAAATGTGTGTTTCAAAATTCGATAAAAAATTGTAGTTGGTTCGATTTCCGGTCTGTAACTTCTGTAAGTAATTCTGTAATTCTGAAGCAAGTAATTTTTTAAAAAACTTTGAATGCAGTTTTATTTTCCTTTAAAAATAACATGAAGTCTTCTTTCAGGAAAATATCCTCTCTAGAATATTTAATACT
Organism: Thaumatotibia leucotreta; assembly: GCA_025490895.1. Lineage (NCBI taxonomy): Eukaryota > Metazoa > Arthropoda > Insecta > Lepidoptera > Tortricidae > Thaumatotibia > Thaumatotibia leucotreta. The sequence continues at coordinate 15,351 of JALPQI010017566.1, read as the reverse complement.
TCATGTCCTATAGCCATGGGACGCCCTGTAAGTAAGTATATGTATGTAGGTAAGTACTATACATGTTGGAACAAAAATACAGGTGATCTGTTTAATGGCAAATTCAGTACTTATCAATTTTTATCACGAATCGGTAGTAATAATAATAATCATCATCATCATCATATCAGCCGAAAGACGTCCACTGCTGAACATAGGCATATTGTCATTAAACCTGCCTAGATCTTGTAGAAGTTCGTTTAATAATTAGGTATTTCCCTTGAAAAATATTCCCTACGTGCTTATCAGAGCCAACAATCACCCATCAATTACTGAAACGACTGTTATCGATCCATCGATCGCGATTAACGCATTTTACGATCGATTGTAGTTGCATCATACCGTTCATGGATGGTAATTAAACATTTTATTTTGGAGTTTATTACATTTTATTATTTATTTATAACCAATTTAATAGTAACAAAAAAAATAATAAGACTAATTAATTTTTTTTATACATTAAAAAACAAGCCTTTATTGTATAAACTTACTCAAAATTATGAAATAAACACATAAATAAAGCAATCTTATCTAAAATAAAAACTAATAATCGAAATAGAAAAGCTAAAAATACATTTAATAAAAATACTTCTACAAAAAAAAACCCTTACAAAAAGAATACCCCGTCGAGCAGGTCTGTCTGCGGCATGGACCCCATGACGCTGGCGGCGTTCCCTCTTTGGATCGCAATGCTGATCCTTTGGGAAAAAAATAGGCGCCAGCTCTGGGGTCCCCAGAAGCGTGGATCAACTGAGACGACAGGCCTCATAAATTGCTTCAAATTGCACTTATTAAATTAAATAAATAAAAATAAAAAAACTAAAAATTAAATTTATACATCTATTTACAAATAAAAAATGGGAGCTAAGTAGCTCGGCGCCTCGAAGGCTGGTGGCATTGCCCTGCTGAATGGCAATGCCTATTCGCTGGGCAAGATAGGAGCCAGCCCTCTGGTCACCCGTAACGTCCACGAGGCGCATAGCCAGGTCCCTAAAAATTCAATGACTCCATATAGTAAATAATTTTGGAGTATTTTTTTTTTCGCTATCCCATAACTATTTTTTATTTGGTTATTTAGAATTAGAATTAAATAATAGAAACTGTCCCAAATTTTCTATACATTTCTCGTACATTCAATTTCGTTTTTCACTATACAAAGTGTATGAAAATGGGCTATAAAATTCCACTTTTAAATATTATTATTACATAATTATTACAAGTATTTTTTATTGCTTCGAAATTGATTCAATGATTCCTTGTTCAATATAATAAAAATCAACGATCAACATTGATGTTGGACAAGTTGCGTGAACATGACTACTTAATAATAATAATACATAATCATAATAAGTAGATATAAGTGAATCCTAGGAAGTGCGTTTGTACGCCGTAATGTTTATGACAGCATTGACAGCCACTGACCAGTTCCTGTTACCCGGGTTTGACGACCCCTACAATCCCTACATGTTTTACTAGGTTTTCTAGTTTCTATGGCTAAGCGGAAGGAATCCTTAAATAGTAGGTATCTAATAAACACAGTACATTAACTTAGCCTAATTTAAAACTAATTTATGTTATGAACGTCAATATTATTATTATGTTCAATGTCATGAAATTACGAAAATTAGAGTAATTTCATAAAAAAATTAAAACGTAACGTAACTTGTCCAACATTAATGTACATCGTTGATTTTTATTATATTGAAAAAGAAATCATTGAACAATTTCGAATCATTGTAAACGATTTGTACCTAATATTATGTATAAATTTAGATATGTGTGCCTAGATAAAAGAATAAAAAAAAAAAAAAAAAATAGGTAAGCTAATAAGAATATAATAGGTAGGCTAGGTAAAAAAAATTGGCGCATTATTAATGAACTGTGTGGTAAAATAAATAACTCAATCGATGATGTAATTTTGAAATATTTTAAAATGAGTGAAAAAGAAATATGTGATAATTTTGCACAAGAATTTAGAGAAAATGTTAATAAAATATCAGTTACATGCACGAATCCGATTCTCGACCACACTAAGTTCTCGAGAGACCCAGAGGTGGCAATGAGACTTAAAAAAGCGACATGTGACAATATTTTCAAAATTATCAAAGGTTTAAATGATAAAAAGAGCCCAGGGTACGATACGATTAGAGTTGTGGATATAAAAAAAAATTGCTCTAATAATAATAATAATAATAATAACGCTGTCAACGTCAGACGTGTTTTTTACTAATTTTTCTGTTCTTTTCTATAAAAATGTATTTATTGGCCGTTTCGATTCTACTTTGTACAATTTTAGTGGTACAAATGATACCAATGATGACTACTCATATACTCGGACCTACACGCCAACATACATAAACGCCAACAGAAAATCATGCAAACGAGAAGTAAAACACGTCAAGCGTCCACACTATCCGCACGCCCACCACCTCCGTCCGCATCGTCCTCCTCCTCCTCATCGGAATTGTCGTCGGGTGAAGAATTCGCCACTGCACCCGACACCAGCGAGTCGAGCGACGAGCGCGGACCGCCGCCGCCGCCGCCACGACCACCTGCGCGGCGCGGACGGCCACCGCTGCCGGCACGCTTGGGGCCCGCGGGACATGCTGCCCCGCCCACGGCTCCCGCTGCCGGTGGTGTAGTGCGACGCATGCAATGGTCTCAATCCATGAATGAGAACGTCATGCGCGCCTACTATGGGGCTACAGAGGGAGAAACCAACCTATCCGCGTATCGTGTCCGGATGCTTCCTTTGTTTCAGGCCCTTGAACCGACTATCAATGTGACTGCGCAGCGATTATCGGATCAAGTGCGAGTCATCCAACGATTAAAGCGGCTGGATGACTCGACACTTGACCGGCTCCACCTGGAGGCTCTCCCAGTTCGTGCGGCCTCCGCCTCGGCGCGAGACCCGCCCGCCATGTCGCCGGATCCGGTGCCGGCACCCGACCTGGCACCGGGGGCACCGCGGGTTGATCCCAGTGCCGACGGGGATGACGTCACGAACCTGAGTGTGAGTACTTCAGACAATGAGCAATTGAGGAGGACTCTGGAAGAAGCGATTGTGCAGCATCGCTTCACACCCGATTCTAGGCCACGATTACCACGTTTGCCCATGAATAGGCGTAATCTAGCGTTGATGGGAGCCCTAAACGCTTTACTGGAGCCGTATATACGATCCAGTAAAGATTTGGATGATACGCACTCGATCATGTACTGCGGGGCCATCGCAGCGTGCCGTGTTGCTCGAGTCAAGTTTCCGGACTCTGACCGTGCACCTAGGACCGCTGGGGGTGTCCCCGCATGGCAGGTGCGGATCGAGCGACGTATCGACTCGTTTAGGACTCTCATTGCAAAGCTGATCTGCTTCAGGGGGGGCAACAACCGCCCCCGAGTAATGCGCTTTGTGAACCAGGCGTTCGCGGGAACGGGTATTGCACCCCGCGACTACATGGCCAACCTCACAGAGCGCATCGACTTTCTGAAGCAGAAGGTTTATGCATGGGCAAACCGTATTCGCCGCTACAGAGAGCGTGTGAACCGATTCCAGCAAAATCGCCTTTTCCAGAGTGACCAAAGGAAGGTTTACCGAAAGTGGGAGGAAACCGACTACCGTGTGTCCGACGCGCGGTTGCCGGATGCTACTGCCATGAGTGATTTCTGGCGTAGTATCTGGTCAGCGCCCGTCGGACACACCGAGGGTGAATGGATGACCGTTGTCGAACGTGAATGCGAGACCATCGAACCTATGGGGGCAGTTACCATCAGCCCCGAAGACGTAAGTTGTGCTATCCGCACGACTCAAAACTGGAAAAGTCCTGGGCCGGATGGATTGCACAACTTCTGGCTAAAATGGTTTCGATGTTCACACTCACGATTGGCAACGCAATTCCAACAAGCCCTCGAGCTCGGTTCCCTGCCACCTTCCTTAACAACTGGTGTAACCTTCCTGCTCTACAAGTCCGGTAGTACCACGGAAGCGAAGAACTACCGACCCATCACGTGCTTGCCCACACTGTACAAGCTCCTTACATCCATTTTGAGAGTAAAAATTAACACGCACATTGTTTCGCACAATGTTTTGGCTCCTGCTCAAAATGGATGTAGGGTTGGGTCCCGTGGTACTAAAGAGCTCCTCCTCATCGACATGACCATTTGCCAGCAAGTCCGGCGTAACAAGGGGGCCCTCTCCGCCGCTTGGATTGACTACAAGAAGGCCTATGATTCGGTGCCTCACTCATGGTTGGAAAGGGTCTTGGAGCTGTATAAAGTTAATGCAACTTTAAGATCCTTTCTCGGCGCTTGTATGAGGCAGTGGACCACAGTCCTTCGTCAACCAGGAGGCGGGGATGGCCCCTCTGGCCCGCAGGACTTTATAAGGATCGAGCGAGGAATATTCCAGGGTGACAGTCTGAGTCCCTTATGGTTCTGCCTAGCTCTGAATCCCCTCAGCACCCTGCTGAAGGATTCAGGACTAGGTTGCCGGCTTCGGAGAGAGGGTGAAGTCATTTCTCACCTTCTGTATATGGATGATCTCAAATTATTTGCGCCAAATAGCCAAGACTTGTTGGAACTACTGCGAACCACAGAAGTTTTCAGTAGTGCCATCAACATGGAATTTGGTGTCGATAAGTGTGCGGTTATGCATGTGCAGTGGGGGAAAGTAGTAAATTCAACAAATTTACAGCTTTCTGAGACAATGTCGTTCAGATCTATCTCGGAAGCAGAAACCTATAAATATCTTGGTATGTCACAGTCTTTGGGTATTGAAGATATGGGAATTAGACAGGCGGTGAAGGAGCGCTTTTTCAGCCGGCTCACAAAAGTAATTAACAGTCTTTTGTCAGGAGGCAACAAAGTGCGCGCCTTCAACGCCTGGGTAATACCCATACTCACATACTCCTTTGGCATACTAAGGTGGACTCAGACCGAGCTGGACGCCCTGGATCGAAGGGTCCGTACACTGCTTACCACACATCGAATGTTACACCCGCGCTCATCAGTTATGAGATTGTACATCCCGCGTAAATGTGGAGGCCGCGGCTTCTTAAATGCCAAAGACCTCCACAACCGCGAGGTGTACAATCTTAGAAACTATTTTCTTAACAATGAGTGCGGGATGCATCGTGATGTGGTGGCAGTAGACCGGAACCTCACGCCGCTCTCCTTGGCAAAAGAGAACTGGCGCAGACCTGTGGTACTAAGCACAGAGGACCGCAGGGCGGTATGGAAGAGCAAGGAGCTACACGGGCGGTTCTACAAGGCCCTCACGGGACCTGACGTAGATCTGCTCGCGTCGGTGAACTGGCTACGATTCGGGGACCTCTTCGGAGAAACCGAGGGTTTTGCCTGTGCAATTGCTGACGAGGTTATCATGACGAATAACTACCGGAAATATATCCTGAAGGACGGTACGGTCGACATTTGTCGGGCATGCCGCCGTCCCGGTGAGTCACTCAGGCATATTATTTCCGGTTGTTCTCAGATTGTTAACACCGAGTACTTGCACAGACACAACCTCGTAGCCAGGATTATACACCAGCAGCTTGCTCTTCAATACGGCCTTGTGGGCTTCGAAGTGCCTTACTATAAGTACACACCTGCGGCAGTTCTCGAAAATGGTCGTGCCACGCTCTATTGGGATCGATCTATCATCACGGACAGGACTATTGTAGCCAATAAGCCTGATATCGTGCTGATAGATCGATCGCAACGCCGTGCAATGCTCATCGACATCACGATCCCCCATGACGAGAACCTCGTGAAGGCCGAAAAGGACAAAGCCAGTAAGTACCTTGACTTGGCTCACGAGGTAACCGACATGTGGGATGTTGATTCGGCGATCATTGTGCCGATAGTTGTTTCTGCGAATGGTCTCATAGCGAAGAGTCTCGATCAACACCTCAAGAGGCTCTCGCTAGGTGGTTGGATCAAGGGTCAGATGCAGAAGGCGGTAATCCTGGACACGGCGCGTATAGTCCGGCGGTTCCTCTCCCTGTAGCCCTAACCACCGGCAGCTTGGGCCCGCTCCGCTGCCGGCGGCCATCTAGGTTAGGTTTTTTATAATGTGTTTATATGTTTTGTATCGTTTTTGTATGTTGTATTGTATTTTACTTTTATAATCATATTGTAAAACACCTAACCTAAGAGTAAGAATAAATAAAGGACATAATAATAATAATAATAATAAAGGCAGGCAGGTTATGGCAGGTGTCCGGACCTCTTTTCTATAGTTCCATTTCTGATCCATCCATCCTCCATCACCATAGCCCATTAGTCTTTTCCATTACTTCTCAATAGTCTCTATACGCCTGTTGGGACCGGTTTACGGATATCTATTGATGTGCCCGTGAATGGGTTCCGGCAGGTGTACAACACAGCAAATTTCTCCAAAGGGCCTCTACGTGTTGGATCTGTATCCCCGCGCAAGCCTATCAAAAAACCGGGATTTGTAAGCCCGTGATTCCCAAGGAGATACAAACATAATAATAATAATAAACTAGAAGCAAAACACGGAGTCAAGCGTCCACACTATCCGCACGCCCACCACCATCGTCCGCCTCGTCATCCTCCTCCTCTTCGGAATCGTCGTCGGGTGAAGAATTCGCCACTGCACCCGACACCAGCGAGTCGAGCGACGAGCGCGGACCGCCGCCGCCGCCGCCACGACCACCTGCGCGACGCGGACGGCCACCGCTGCCGGCACGCTTGGGGCCCGCGGGACATACTGCCCCGCCCACGGCTCCCGCTGCCGGTGGTGTAGTGCGACGCATGCAATGGTCTCAATCCATGAACGAGAACGTCATGCGCGCCTACTATGGGGCTACAGAGGGAGAAACTAATCTATCCGCGTATCGTGTCCGGATGCTTCCTCTGTTTCAGGCCCTTGAACCAACCATAAATGTGACTGCGCAGCGATTATCGGATCAAGTGCGAGTCATCCAACGATTAAAGCGGCTGGATGACTCGACACTTGATCGGCTTCGCCTGGAGGCTCACCCTGTTCGTGCGGCCTCCGCTTCGGCGCGGGACCCGCCCGCCATGTCGCCGGATCCGGTGCCGGCACCCGACCTGGCACCGGGGGCACCGCGGGTTGATCCCAGTGCCGACGGGGATGACGTTACGAATCTGAGTGTGAGTACTTCATACAATGAGCAATTGAGGAGGACTCTGGAAGAGGCGATTATGCAGCATCGCTTCACACCCGACTCTAGGCCACGATTACCACGTTTGCCCATGAATAGGCGCAATCTAGCGCTGATGGGAGCCCTAAACGCTTTACTGGAGCCGTATATACGATCCAGTAAAGATTTGGAAGATACGCACTCGATCATGTACTGCGGGGCCATCGCGGCGTGCCGTGTTGCTCGAGTCAAGTTTCCGGACTCTGACCGTGCACCTAGGACCGCCGGAGGTGACCCCGCATGGCAGGTGCGGATCGAGCGTCGTATCGACTCGTTTAGGACTCTCATTGCAAAGCTGATCTGCTTCAGGGGGGGTAACAACCGCCCCCGAGTAATGCGCTTTGTGAACCAGGCGTTCGCGGGAACGGGTATTGCACCCCGCGACTACATGGCCAACCTCACAGAGCGCATCGACTTTCTGAAGCAGAAGGTTTATGCATGGGCAAACCGTATTCGCCGCTACAGAGAGCGTGTGAACCGATTCCAGCAGAATCGCCTTTTCCAGAGTGACCAAAGGAAGGTTTACCGAAAGTGGGAGGAAACCGACTACCGTGTGTCCGACGCGCGGTTGCCGGATGCTACTGCTATGAGTGATTTCTGGCGTAGTATCTGGTCAGCGCCCGTCGGACACACCGAGGGTGAATGGATGACCGTTGTCGAACGTGAATGCGAGACCATCGAACCTATGGGGGCAGTTACCATCAGCCCCGATGACGTAAGTTGTGCTATCCGCACGACTCAGAACTGGAAAAGTCCTGGGCCGGATGGATTGCACAACTTCTGGCTAAAATGGTTTCGATGCTCGCACTCACGATTGGCAACGCAATTCCAACAAGCCCTTGAGCGCGGTTCCCTGCCACCTTCCTTAACAACTGGAGTAACCTTCCTGCTCTACAAGTCCGGTAGTACCACGGAAGCGAAGAACTACCGACCCATCACGTGCTTGCCCACAATGTACAAGCTCCTTACATCCATTTTGAGAGTTAAAATTAACAGGCACATTGTTGCGAACAATGTTTTGGCCCCTGCTCAAAATGGATGTAGGGTTGGGTCCCGTGGTACTAAAGAGCTCCTCCTCATTGACATGACCATTTGCCAGCAAGTCCGGCGTAACAAAGGGGCCCTCTCCGCTGCTTGGATTGACTACAAGAAGGCCTATGATTCGGTGCCTCATTCATGGTTGGAAAGGGTCTTGGAGCTGTATAAAGTTAATGCAACTTTAAGATCCTTTCTTGGCGCGTGTATGAGGCAGTGGACCACAGTCCTTCGTCAACCAGGAGGCGGGGATGGCCCCGCTGGTCCGCAGGACTTTATAAGGATCGAGCGAGGAATATTCCAGGGTGACAGTCTGAGTCCCTTATGGTTCTGCCTAGCTCTGAATCCGCTCAGCACCCTGCTGAAGGATTCAGGACTAGGTTGCCGGCTTCGGAGAGAGGGTGAAGTCATTTCTCACCTTCTGTACATGGATGATCTCAAATTATTTGCGCCAAATAGCCAAGACTTGTTGGAGCTACTGCGAACCACAGAAGTTTTCAGTAGTGCCATCAAAATGGAGTTTGGTGTCGATAAGTGTGCGGTTATGCATGTGCAGCGGGGGAAAGTAGTAAATTCAACAAATTTACAGCTTTCTGAGACAATGTCGTTCAGATCTATCTCGGAAGCAGAAACCTATAAATACCTTGGTATGTCACAGTCTTTGGGTATTGAAGATATGGGAATTAGACAGGCGGTGAAGGAGCGCTTTTTCAGCCGGCTCACAAAAGTACTTAACAGTCTTTTGTCAGGAGGCAACAAAGTGCGCGCCTTCAACGCCTGGGTAATACCCATACTCACATACTCCTTTGGCATACTAAGGTGGACTCAGACCGAGCTGGACGCCCTGGATCGAAGGGTCCGTACACTGCTTACCACACATCGAATGTTACACCCGCGCTCATCAGTTATGAGATTGTACATCCCGCGTAAATGTGGAGGCCGCGGCTTCTTAAATGCCAAAGACCTCCACAACCGCGAGGTGTACAATCTTAGAAACTATTTTCTTAACAATGAGTGCGGGATGCATCGAGATGTGGTGGCAGTAGACCGGAACCTCACGCCGCTCTCCTTGGCAAAAGAGAACTGGCGCAGACCTGTGGTGCTAAGCACCGAGGACCGCAAGGCGGTATGGAAGAGCAAGGAGCTACACGGGCGGTTCTACAGGGCCCTCACGGGACCTGACGTAGATCTGCTCGCGTCGGTGAACTGGCTACGATTCGGGGACCTCTTCGGAGAAACCGAGGGTTTTGCCTGTGCAATTGCTGACGAGGTTATCATGACGAATAACTACCGGAAATATATCCTGAAGGACGGTACGGTCGACATTTGTCGGGCATGCCGCCGTCCCGGTGAGTCACTCAGGCATATTATTTCCGGTTGTTCTCAGATTGTTAACACCGAGTACTTGCACAGACACAACCTCGTAGCCAGGATTATACACCAGCAGCTTGCTCTTCAATACGGCCTCGTGGGCTTCGAAGTGCCTTACTATAAGTACACACCTGCGGCAGTTCTCGAAAATGGTCGTGCCACGCTCTATTGGGATCGATCTATCATCACGGACAGGACTATTGTAGCCAATAAGCCTGATATCGTGCTGATAGATCGATCGCAACGCCGGGCAATGCTCATCGACATCACCATCCCCCATGACGAGAACCTCGTGAAGGCCGAGAAGGACAAAGCCAGTAAGTACCTTGACTTGGCTCACGAGGTAACCGACATGTGGGACGTTGATTCGGCGATCATTGTGCCGATAGTTGTTTCTGCGAATGGTCTCATAGCGAAGAGCCTCGATCAACACCTCAAGAGGCTCTCGCTAGGTGGTTGGATCAAGGGTCAGATGCAGAAGGCGGTAATCCTGGACACGGCGCGCATAGTCCGGCGGTTCCTCTCCCTGTAGCCCTAACCACCGGCAGCTTGGGCCCGCTCCGCTGCCGGCGGCCCTCTAGGTTAGGTTTTTTATAATGTGTTTATATGTTTTGTATCTTTTTTGTATGTTGTATTGTATTTTACTTTTATAATCATATTGTAAAACACCTAACCCGAGACACATAATAAATAAAGAGGAATAATAATAATAATAATTGGCCGCAGGGCAGCTTGTGGCGAGCTGTTGGGGAGTAACGACCCCACGGACCCGAGTGCTCCCGAGAGTCGGTCAGGGTCCCCGCCTCCGGCGTGTCTTCGTCGGTCGGAGTGGAACCCCAAGGGGACCCGTAGGACTCTCAGCTCTGGCTTGCCTTAACTGGCCGTCCAGAGAGGAGTCGTCAGAGCTATATGCTCCAGGGGTGGAAGTGTAAATTTGCGTAAGTCGCGAGTTGGTGCAGCGGCTGTCAAGCCACTGCGCAGAAAGCGGTGTACACCTCTCTACACTCCTGAGCCGCCTACACCGGTGTTGCCCCTGGCTGTCTCTTGTGACGGCATTTACGGGGGCCCATCTAGTCGGCGGCGAGTCACCGCCTGCCTCGATAGCAAAAGAAATCATTGTTATGGCAGGTGTCCGGACCTCTTTTCTATAGCTCCATTTCTGATCCATCCATCCTCCATCACCATAGCCCATTAGTCTTTTCCATTCCTTCTCAATAGTCTCTATACGCCTGCTGGGACCGGTTCACGGATATCTATTTTTGTGCCCGTGAATGGGTTGCAGCAGGTGTAAAACACAGCAAATTTCTCCAAAGGGCCTCTACGTGTTGGATCTGTATCCCCGCGCAAGCCTATCAAAAGACCGGGATTTATAGGCCCGTGATGAAAAAGAGATACAAACATAATAATAATAATAATATGTTTATTGCATACCATGGTATTTTAGATGTTACATGATCGTACGTATCACATGGACCCCGTTGGGGTGTAGCAAGATAGTATTTTAACAATTATAACTTAAAACTAGCTTAAAATTAAATGTAGGTGGTACAATCATACAATTCCTTTAGTTATAAAAGTATACCTAAGTTACATATGTGATTTGGAATGGGATTAACAAAATGTTTATTTTACAAATTATCATCTTCCATATATTCTTGTACTGAGTAGTATGTTTTATGTAATAATATTGTTTTTAGCTCTGTTATAAATTCGGTCATGTATTCTATGTTTTTAATGCGGTTAGGTAATTTATTGTAAATTTTGATTGACTGGTAAAATGGGCCTTTTTTGTAAATGTCTAGAAAGGGTTCCGGTGGGTTGATATTATCTTTTCTTCTGGAACTTTTACTAAAATTAAATAAATGAATATTATTTCTGACGAAGGTTGTTATTTCTAGTATGTATAGTGACGGCAGAGTTAAAACTTGCAGATTTGAAAAATGTGATTTGCAGGTCTCTGATTGAGTTATATTGGCTATTATCCTAATACATCGCTTTTGGAGCAGGAAGAGGTTGTGGGAGTCGGTGCTATTACCCCACAAAATTATTCCGTAGCGAAGCCAGGCCTCGGCATATGAGTAATAGGCCGACAGAGCGCAAGCGGTGTTTGTGTTGGATTTTAATATGTTAAGCGCGAAGACGAAAGAGGATAATTTTGAAGTTATTTTTGCTACATGACTTTTCCAGTTTAGGTGGGTGTCTAAAGTCAAACCTAATAATGAAATTTCCGGCACTTCTTCTATATTTAATTGTTTTAAAAGTAAAGTCAAGTCAGTCTGTTGTTTTTGATATGGTCTAAATTGTATTACTTTTGTTTTATTGGTATTTAGCATTAAGTTACGTTTTACGGTCGCTCTAAGCTGACACCAGTTATCACTCACTTAATTAATACATGCATTGCCACATCTGTGTACCCCGATGAGCTTAAAATAGGAATAATTCGGCCTATTTACAAAAAGGGTAATCATACGGACTATAACAATTATAGACCGATCACTATACTGCCTTGTATAGATAAAATTGCTGAGAGGTACCTCGGCAATGAAATAAGTACATTTTTAAGACAGAATAAAATCATTCATAGCAAACAATATGGTTTCCAAAAAAACCGAAGTACTTCTCAGCTACTTTGTGCCTTTAGCAATGAAATCAACGAGCACATGCACGAAAAACGGCATGTGCTCGTTGCTTTCATTGATTTCAGCAAAGCCTTTGATTTGCTAAATTATCAAACACTGTACCACAAATTGGAGCAGAGCGGTATACAGGGTCCTCTAGTTGAATTGCTCAAAAACTATCACGACAATAGATATACACGAGTTAAGATTAAAAATACGTTCAGCGACCAAGTAATAACCGAAAAAGGCACGGCCCAGGGATCGATAATCGGACCCACCGAGTATTTACTATATGTCAACGACATGTGCAATATAATTACTGAGGGCTCTGTCTACCAGTTCGCGGACGATACATGCATCATCACAGCCAACCGCGACATAGCTGCGGCTGAACGCGCAATGCAATATAATTTCGATCTTCTTTGCAAATGGGCACACGATGTTGGCTTGGTAATTAACGCGCAGAAAACAAAACTGATGCATGTTCATTCGCCCCACAATAAAACCAAACACCATATTGCCGTGGTTGTCCACCAACACGGATGCCTGCACCAGAGTAATATTACGTGTTACTGTGAAAAAATGGAAATGGTAACGGAACATATGTACCTCGGTTTGATAATCGATCACAGATTCAGCTGGGGACCGCATATAAACTATGTTTGTGACAAATTGAGAATTATTCTAAGTAAATTGTCAATCCTAAGGTACAAAATACCGTACAAAACCCTCCGCATGCTATACTTGTCCCTAGCCGACTCTGTGATTGGATATGCGCTGAGCACTTATGGCAGAACCTATAAAACATACTTAGATAAAATATACAATCTCCAAATAAGATTGCTAAAGACACTTGTACCAAAGTATGTTAAAGAACAATGCAAAACAAACTATGCACAACTTTTCAAATATTGTAACATTCTACCAGTACAAAGTAAGATTAAACTAGCTGTCCTAATTGATGAATATCATAATATCCTAAAATTAAAAGTCAGTAAAAGAGATTCAAGACTTAGAAGGCTCCAAAATCAAAACAAATATTGTTTATCCAAATACAATAACATACATGGAACTTGGTTACATACATACTTATTACCTAAGATACTAAACGAATTGCCAGTAGATGTGAGAGAGAGAATGAGCAATGAAAAATGTATAAAAAAGATAGTTAAACACCACCTCCTAAATTTTAACGAACCAATTAATTCTGTAAGTTAGATGTAATTATTGACATTATAATTCAATAGTAATTGCTATTTAAAAATTCGGCGAAACGGGCCACGCAAAAATGCTCGCCGATATGTCTCGATCCAATATCAGAACCATCATCAAGGAGTACCCCCGACCAAAGAACAACGTGTACAAGTCGTTTCGCTGAATAGTTAAATAGTTTAAGTCGCATGTTAGTTATAATTTCTAATAATGTCTGGACAAATATCCATCGAACTCCCCATCGGCACACAAACCTCTTCAAGGTTTTGCCAATGATGGGTCTTGCCAAAATTATTGTAATTTATAAAACTTTTTTTATTCAATAAATAAAAAAAAAAAAAAAAGATACTAATCATTAAATTAAGAGACATTATTAGCAAATTCTTCATACAAAAGATATAATAAAGGAAAACGAAATGGAAGAGAAGTATTCGATTAAGTTTTGAACCATTGTTGGGAGCCTTTGGACTAGGTATAATTAGGAGGGTTTATACAGCATATTTTTAGGGGCAAGAAGAAGTTCACATTACGAGTAGGTAGGGGATACTCACATTACTTATAACTTATATGAACCCTGAAAACAAATACCTACGCACCTTTTTTGGGCAGTCGTGTAAAAAGTAAATAGACTGTTCTGTATCAAGTAGGTAATTTAATAAATAATCTTTAGACTTTGACTTCATATTCTTAGGATTATCAGCAATCAGTAAGTATCATGTCACTTATAAATGATTAAAGTGTTCATCAATGCCATCACTGGTGCCTAGCGGCAGTGGCGGCTGAAAGAATCCAATATTGGTGCGGCTCTGCCTATATTCCATTCTGTGAAATTAACAAAAAAACTTACGCTTACGTTACTATGCAGTAACGGGCCATCAGATATATCGTAGCGTCAGGAGCGTTCAAAAATATCTGAACACGCCTTTATTGCCATAACGATAGAGGCGTGTTCAGATATATTTGAGCGCTCTGGATGCTACGACTCCGGACGATATGATGGCGACTATAGTACGTCAGCTGCGACCATATATAACATGGACGTCTAACGCCAGCTCAAATCAAAAATGCCCCCAAAACCAATTGTTCAATTGTGCCAAGATGGGCAGGCCATAGCGCTTCGTGACACCATATTTCGGCGCAACATCTTTGACAAATGTTTATTGAATATCGCCAATTAAAACTTTGATGTACCAAACACAACTCTTTTTAAATGGCGGTTTAAGTTTTTATAGGTTGACGTTCAAATTCATTGCCGTGATGCATTGAAGAGGGGACACTTGTCAACTAAAATTCAGGACCGTTTTTGAAAGGCAATTTAGCATGGCGTGCGGCTTCCGTGTTTTATTTGTTCGTAGTACGTCAGTCATCAGTGTGCTAGTGCTTATAATGAGGTGCCGATCTATCCATCCCGCTCTTACTCGCATAATGGTGCGACCGAGCCGGATAGAAAGCCAGTCCGCGTTAATAACGCGACGGCAGCTCATGATACGGCTACTGGAAGTTAAAACTGCATTGCGAAATGCAATAGGTACATTATCTAGGAGACCTGTAGAAAGAGCAAGTTAGAGAAGCCGGTTCCATTTGTTGGTATTAGTTGTCCCATTAACATAACATGTACTGGCTCTGCTGCATTCTGAATTTAAAATATAATCTTAATTTGACCTCAGTGCATTGCCCGTGTGCTAAAAGAGCATTCCTTGATAATCTACTTTTGTAATTAACGAAATGCTATGGTACGAGTAGCTACTCTAATATAATCACCAAATAAAAAAAATATTCGTACGAGTATGACTTAAATGGGATATTCACATGAAAAATACATGGTTTACATGGTATAGTCAAGCACAAAAATAAGTATCGAAAGAATCCGCTCATAAATATGTTACAACGAT
>JALPQI010017565.1:0-33386 GCA_025490895.1 Thaumatotibia leucotreta | reverse complement strand
TTTGTATACACGAAGTTACGACATTTCGAAAAATTTACTATAAACAATTTTCTGAGCGCCTGCACACAAGATTGTAGCAAATTATGTGTACGTATATTCTATTGTTGTATTTCTGTTGAATTACGCTTTTTTCTAGTTTATGAATGTGGGTATAAGAATGTAGGTAGTTTTCGACACTATGTATAATTACAATAACCTTAGTAGAATAAAATTAGCGATGACTTGGTTTCGAATCGATGCCAGCATTTTATACGTACCTACACATAATTTGCTACAATCTTGTGTGCAGGCGCTCAGAATTGTTTATAGTAAAATTTTCGAAATGTCGTAATATCGTGTATACAAAATAAAGTGAGAGATCAAGTATACTAGATACCTGTAGAATTGATGTAGAATTATTTGGTATCATAAATGCGTCAATAGTACTTGTAATAAGAAAAATATCATAGTGGTTCTGCTGGGAAGATGCTCTGCGGCAGAACCACTTTACAACAAGGTTTATAAAAAAACTAGGCATGTAGAATTTTTCCAACTGGTCGTAGAATTTTGTAGATATAATGTAGATTTTTTTTGACATATTCATGTTTATGAAACTTCAGGTGGTTCTGCCGGAGAGCATGACGTGTAATTTCAACGAAGTAATGTGTTGAAGTTAAAATAAAGCTACTGTTAATTGTGTTCATACATACACTAATTTAGATATTGTTTGTGTTTGTAATTTAAGGGTTGGTATTTAATCTGCAATATTAGAATATAATAGACTAAGACGCAAAAACCGTCCAGACTTGTCAGAAATTGTTCCATCAAAGCCCCGGAAAAAAGCCCATAAAGACAGGGAGTGGGCTATGAGAAAAATGGTAGCTGACGTACAAGAAGTAGTACCCGAAAAGAAAAAAAAGAAGAATACCTACAAAAAGAGATGAGATCCCATCAAAAACATTACATGTAAAAAGGTGCAAGTCTCGCAGCATAGCAGTTGTTACACCACAAAAAGTTATGAGATCTATTGTTTAACCAAGTCAATAATTCTGTAGTTACTACAAGGGGGTATCCATAAAACTCGATTTCTACTAACTTGCCTAACTTGAAACTGCATGTAGAAATACTCATTTTATTATAGGTATCAATAAAGAGTTAGCCAAATCAGCTTGAGATTACCAAGCGAATTAAGTTTGATGATCCACCACTACCTATCCATGGGAACATTTTTCTAGCAGCTTTGTCATAAATTGTTACCTTATAACAATTACTTAATTAACAACATCTTATAGTAACTGTATTAATATGAGATATCTCTATTTTTTAAATATAAAGAATGACTTGGCCATCGCACAGGGATGATTTGGTTTGGGTCGTGATCAAAAACTACTTTTCGTGACTCTGAAGCCTATCAACATTATGTAGGGTAGACTCTGATCAATATATTATCTTAAAACTACTTAAATCATTTATGTATATACTTACTCAAACCAAACGGTGTCAATAGGAAACCGCGTGAAATAAAAAAAATCTACTGGCCTGTCCGCCCTTCCTACTATTCTTCATACTAATTTTGAATTTCGCACGCTTTTCTACTGACATAATTTGGTTGTCAGAGTATATATAGTCATCCTATTATGCCTTTGTCAAACGGTGTATAGGATATCTGGTGACCATGTTATAACAAACGAAATTTTCTATTTCTTGAAAAACATTCTTTCTCTCGCTCTCAGATTTAATTCCGTATTATGTCCATTATTTTGCTTCACGACCTCAAAAACACTCGGTACATAGGTAAGTAATAAAATCAACTGCTTAAAACAACCCTAATTTAGCAATGCCCTAAAGACATTCAGTAAGATGTGGTCGATGGCCAAGTCATTCTTTATATTTAAAAAATACAGATATCTCATATTAATACAGTTACTATAAGATGTTGTTAATTAAGTAATTGTTATAAGGTAACAATTTATGACAAAGCTGCTAGAAAAATGTTCCCATGGATAGGTAGTGGTGGATCATCAAACTTAATTCGCTTGGTAATCTCAAGCTGATTTGGATAACTCTTTATTGATACCTATAATAAAATGAGTATTTCTACATGCAGTTTCAAGTTAGGCAAGTTAGTAGAAATCGAGTTTTATGGATACCCCCTTGTAGTAACTACAGAATTATTGACTTGGTTAAACAATAGATCTCATAACTTTTTGTGGTGTAACAACTGCTATGCTGCGAGACTTGCACCTTTTTACATGTAATGTTTTTGATGGGATATCATTTTCAAGGACCATCCTATTAATACCCCACACGCTTATATACATCTAAAAAAAATTCTATCCCTCAGTTACATGTATAGAGGGCCCCCACCCCAATGTTTTTTTATAGTAAGTATCATAATCCTGTAGCGGTTCATACAACACATATCATTACCAAACATTACTGTAACATTTATAGTTTCCGAGTAAATCGGCTGTGACAGACGGACATGACGAATCTATAAGGGTTCCGTTTTGGCTACGGAACCCTAAAAATAGCAATGTCACGTGAGGGTTAACATACGCAGTGGGTAACAGTATGCGATCTCATACATTTCATTCCAAATAATTACATGTGATTGCGTACACTTAAGGTAGTTTAGGTACCCACTGCGTATGTTTTTCGATACGTTTTTAAGGTGGATTTAGACCAAACGAGCATTCGCTCATTCTATCTCCCACTCTACGAAATCAACGAATTTCGACGAATCACGTTTTGTGTAACGAACGAATTTCGAAGAGTGGGGGATAGAATGAGCGAATGCTCGTTTGGTCTAAATCCACCTTTACCCTACATGACACGTAAACGTAACTCTACGAACATCAAGTGCTAACAAGGGCAGTAAAGTAGTTCGTACCTACTATAAATAATTATTATGATTCGAGACAGTCAAATTATCACATACATTTCACATTCTTTTGGAATCATCGCCATTTTGTCAACAATATTTGGACACCGTCAGGTGTTTTTGCCGCTCTGAAGTAGTTCGTACCTACTATAAATAATTATTATGATTCGAGACAGTCAAATTATCACATACATTTCACATTCTTTTGGAATCATCGTAAATGTACCTACTATAAATAATTATTATGATTCGAGACAGTCACATTATCACATACATTTCACATTCTTTTGGAATCATCGTCATGGCCCATAATCACAAAAATTGCTTGCTCATAGAGATTCGTAAACCAGTGTTCAAATCCATGGGTACATTTATATACAATTTTGTTCCCTATGCCATTGGAATAAGGTGAAAAACTGTAAAGATATTTATGCCCTTGAAAGTCCACTTAGAGAAAATAAGTAACATAAAGGTTGCCTCAGATTAGGGCCGCCATTTTCTTTAATTGAGTCGCAATTTACTAACAAGGGAGTTACGGCGATTACCTACCTGTATACTTATGTACAAAGCTTGGTAGAGAGAAAGGTATGTAAAAGTAAACGATGAATACAGGGTGTAGCAAATAGTGGTGATCCGTTTTAGGACGCGTCCAGTATCGTGTTTTGATTAGGAATAAAAAAACCGGCCACATTGTAAGGTTTCGTAGTTGTTCAAAAACGGTTGGGCGGATTATGTTCGAAATAGTTTTATTTTAAAGTGTTTAACCTAAGCAACTATTGATGTTTTTTTTATTTTTTTTTTTGCATCCACGGTACAAAAGTTAGAGTGAAGAATTTTTTTTTATTCTGGAGCTGTTATGTCCTAAATATGGCTCGACTAAAAATGTATTATCTTATTCATAAACATCTCCTTGCAAGCCGCTTTGGGGACACTTTTTTACCGATTTTAACTGTCATATCATTCAATAAATCATCTTGCTGAATATTTAATTATTTTTCTTCAATATAATAATATATCCTCCAGAAGAAAACTAGAATAAAATACCCAGACAGACACGAGCACGAAAATACGGCACGGTCGAAAATAAAACGCACTGTTATTTATTACGTAAACGTCAACAATAAGAGCACTTTCCGCGCCTGAATGCTTCCTGCAAACCATTCGTTAAATACAAGTGCATCTTTTTTGTCTCAATGTGAAAACGAATGGATATAGTAGTAGTGTATAGTATAATGGCAAACAAGTATGATTACCTAAAGGTGGGTTAACACCAAACGAGCGAATGCTTACACCACTCTACGAGATCGACGAATTCCGAAAAATTACGTTTTGTGTAACGAACGAATTCGTAGAGTGGAAATAGAATGAGCATTCGCTCGTTTAGTGTAACCCACCCCCACCCCCACCTAAACAGAATTTTAAATTTAAACTGTGACATCAATTTTATAATAATTTGTGTAGTAGGTTACACAACCAGAATAATATTAATATTTCGTCTGTGGTGAAGTGTGAAGCCGAAATCGGGTATGTCGTGCCTTTAAATTTTAAACTATGAATTAGACGAATTATTAGCTTATGACCTAGAAGGTCACAAGTTTTATAGCCCATTTTTGACAGTCACAGACGAAAGGTTAATTGTTTCAATAAAGAAGCGTAAAAACACCGAGTCTTTTTATAACGCTTTGCGCGACAAATAACGACAATATCTCTCTTGATAGTCTCGATACGTTTCCATTAATTTAGTTTTCAGAACCTTTGAAACAATAAAACAGAGCTGGAATGTACATGATATTTCTTAGAATTATTTAATTAGGTAGGCATAGGCATATTGTTGGTAGTTTTTATTGGCACATATTTTAGCAGCACGCAGTAATTGTCTCAACGCTGCGCAGTGACAGCGGCTTCAAAAGGCAGCCACTCTTGCGCAAGCTTTCGTTTCATATTAGTATGTAGTTTTCTAAACCTTGGTGTCTGCTATTAGGTGTCTGTACTGTCTGTAGCTAAGTTGTTGGTGAATGATGAATTGGTGATGCTGCCTGCGAAGAATGGGGGTCCCATGTTCGAATTACAGTGCGAATAATTATCTCTTTGTGTCATCATCATCATCATCACATCAGCCGAAAGACGTCCACTGCTGAACATAGGCCTCCCCCAAAGATTGCCACAATGCCCGGTCCTGCGCCACCCGCATCTTTGTGTATTTATCACAAAAATGCCCTACTAAATAATTAAGTATTTCCAACTTATTTTCATCCACACAAAATAATTGCAATGTATCGCCACATGATTACATCTTTGCTTGTCACAAATTCCAATAACTATAGTTTTTTTTTATATGTCAGATTAGCGTTTATTACTACTACTACGTCAGCCTATAATAGTCCACTGCTGGACAACGGCCTCTCCAATCTCTCCATAGCCTATGAGCATGCACGGGTTGGCGATCGCAGTAGTGTGTCCACTATGATGAATGATGACGTTGCTGCCCATCATCAATCTTCGATAAATAAATAGTCAGTGACACTTCAATCCCTTAGCCGACTCTTACGACACCGACGGGAAGAGTTGGGGCGGTGACAAATGTATTCTTACTGCCGTCACCACATGACAACGGATTGGCGTTTACATTACATTAAATTGTGTTTGCGTCATACATATTCAAATAATATTAGCCTTTAGTGCTTAATATCGGTTCCTACTGTTATTAGTACTAATACGTTTAATTACCGCTTGAGGATGCTAAACACAGGCATGCCAAAAAATAGTAGCACGTGAATATGTCGAATGAACTGTACCATACTGACAGGTAGCGGTGCGCAGTAATTGTCTCAGCGCTGCGCAGTGACAGCGGGTCAAGGGGCAGCCAATCTTGCGCAAGCTTTCTTTTTATATCAGTATGTAGTTTTCCTAAACCTTAGACATTTAACTTGTGTAGCTCAGTCGTTAGTGACTGCTTGCGAAGGTTGAGGTCCCGAGTTCGAATCTCAGGACATTTCTTTGTATTTATCACAAAAGATTTGTTTATCCGGCTACCACGTGACAGGCATAGCCTAGTGTGGAGCCACAAGATATTGTCATTATTATGTAACTAAGGTTTTCTGGTAAATAAACAATTTTTTTTTTTTTTTTTTTTTTTTTTTTTTTTTTTTTTTTTTTTTTTTTTAATAATCTCTCTAATTGTATTCATGTACAGTAGAGTTGCCATCAGGGTGCTTAGACAAGTTGCCAATCGCTAACGCTTAATCGTCAATCGTAAACGAAAGGCAGCTTACTGTCTCTGTCGCACCAATATGAAAGAGTGACAGAGAGGGAAAACTACGATACGATACTAAGCGTCAGCGATTGGCAACTTGGCTAAGCATCCTGGTATATCGGATCATAAACTTCTGTAGCCGTACCATAAGCTGCTGCGGCGTTATTAAAGCGCGTTTACTTTCTATCCTGCTCGCTCACGCCAATGTGCAAGGGCCAACGGGATGGATAGAAAGTAAAAGCGCGTTAATAACGTAGCGGCAGCTCATGGTACGGCTGCTGTATCCGTACCATGAGTTGAAAACGTAAAGCTTACGTTAGGATTTACTCGATACGTAAAGCATTACATTATATCTAAAGGTGCGGTTAAACTAAAAGAGCATTCGCTGTTCTAACCTCCCACTCTACGAAATTCGATCGGTACACAAAACGTGATTGGTTGATTTCTTAGAACGGGCGCTAGAACAGCGAATGCTCTTTCGGTCTGCACGCACCTTAACATACTACGAACAAATAAAACATGGAAGCCGCACGCCATACTATATGGCCTTTCAAAAACGGTCCAGAATTTTAGTTGACAAGTGTCACCCCCTCTTCAATGCATCACGGTTATGAATTGAAATATCAACCTATAAAAATTTAAACCGCCATTTAAAAATAGTTGTGGTTGGTCCATCAAAGTTTTGATTGGCTAGGTATATTCTATAAACATTTGTCAAAGATTTTGCGCCAAAATATACGCGGTGTTAAGAAAAGCGCTATGTCCTGCCCAGCTTGGCACAATTGAACAATTGTTTCTGGGGGCATTTTTGACCTGGCGTTAGACGTCCATGTTATATATGGTCGCAGCTAACTTACTTGGCAACTCATAGTACGGCTACAGAGCATACAGGCCTCTATTATCATGGCGTTAGAATTCCACGTCTAGATAATTGATCTTACCGTGGGACTAGGTCGATCTGTGTGAGAATATCGTATTATATTTATCGATCATAAACCCACCTGTGCATATCATAACTTTCGACAGGTTTACGAGTATGGCGCTGTTTCTCTAAATTAATGGTCCGTGGAAAATACGAGCGTCCCAGCTATCATCATGTATCAATGTCACCTGATTAAAGCCTTCGGCATTTTAGAAATACAACAGAGTTATTAGCTTTGTGACTTTAAGGCTGAGGTCAGATGAGCGTAATATTTTGAGTTTCGAGCCGCGTAATTTGGGTCGGTCCCTACATTGTGTCAAATCGTATGGGCAGAGTTGGGCAAAAAGTAATATGATTACTCCTTCCGATTACTTTTGTATGTACTTTGTAATATATATTACAAAATACACATACAAAAGTAATTTACAGATGTAATCATATTACTTTTTGCCCAACTCTGCGTATGGGTCGACCGCAATTTTGGAAACTCAATATGTTACGCTCGTCTGGCCTCAGCCTAATATCGTAATATCCCTGTAGAGTGTAGTCGTCAGTGCGAGCGCGATAGAATGCAATATGCATTACGTATCGAGTAAAACATAGTCGTATCCTTTAGGTACCTACTTTCCAACTCATAATAGGTCAGAAGTCAGAACCCATAGTAAACTTGTAGTCGATCAATAATAGGAATGGGGTTAAAACTTTGAATCTACACAGGACTGAAAGTAGGTTCTAAAGTTAGAAAGATGGAATTGTGCATTCGTTGGCTATATGTATGTAAAACGATATTTTATGGATTGTTTCCATTTAAGGCCTTATCGTGTCCCGATTAGAAAAAAGTGTTTTTTTTTTCGCACGAAGTATTTTTTTTTCTAAGGGGCAGGTCGTTGAAATGGACTGAGGTGCCAAATAAAAGGCATTTTTTTAATAAAAACATTTTTTCTCCATTTTCATAATACCTAAGAATCTCGACTTAGTAGGTACGAGTATTATCTACTCGAATCGAGTCGTACCTATTACTCGTACTAAGCATTCCCTTAAACGGAGGACAAGTCGACAACCATTACAATTTCACAAGTGCATTCATCATCATCTTCATTTCAGCCATAAGACGTCTACCGTTGAAAACAGGTACAGGTGAAAAAGTTAAGAAAAGCTCCTGTTGTGTGTAGTTGTAACCTATCCATATAGGCATTTGTTTTATTTGTGTTCGTATTTCAAACATGTATTGTCTATTTGGATAGGTCACTACTGCAAACAACAGGGACAGGGTTCTTAGACAAGTTGCCAATCGCTAACGCTTAATCGTCAATCGTAAACGAACGGCAGCTGTCTTTGTCGCACTAATAGCAAAGAGAAGAAGAGAGGGAAAACTACGATACGCTACTAAGCGTTTGCGATTGGCAATTTGGCTAAGCATCCAGGTGACTTGCTAAGTCTTTTATCTACAGGGTGTTTTTTTTTTCGACCGTTCAAATTCTACGTAGTGAATGTGTAGGTCATACTGACCAACTTTTACTATGGGGACAAAGTCGAAATCGCGAAAAAAAATCAGCTGTTTCATACAAATTGGCGGCATTACGCCGGCCGAAATGTATGAAACAGATGATTTTTTTTTCGCGATTTCGACTTTGTCCCCATAGTAAAAGTTGGTCAGTATGACCTACACATTCACTACGTAGAATTTGAACGGTCGAAAAAAAAACACCATGTATTACAGGTTGGAAACGACCTGCCTCCAGCGTCTCCCGGCGATCTTCGTCGTCGTCGGTCCATCTTTTGAGTGGACGTCCTGCGGTGTTATTCACTAAGGAAACCGCCTTGCTAACAGCGCTGTGTCAGCGCTGCGGCAGCGTCGAGCCTAAAAATGGTATTCACTAATGCACTTTAAACGACACTAGCGCTCGGCGACGAATGCGGCGTGAGCTGGAACTACACTGCCTCGAGAGTTACCGCCTACAGTTCGACGACGAGCTGAGTGAATACCGTTTTTTCGCAGCGCTGCGCTCTACGTCGAAGTGAAGGCTGTCTCGTCGTCGAGCTCGTTGACGAACGCAGCGTCGAATGTGTGAATAAGAGAATAGCATAGCTGTGCTGCGTTTTACAAACTGTGGTCTCCATACAGAACTGCTTAAACTGAAGGGTGCTTTAACTATTAGTATTAAATTACATTTTCAGAATAAATATAGGGAGGAATATTATGTATGAAAACCTTAATATACGCGGACGAAGCCATGGGCGGAAAGTTTACTTTCATAAAAATCGTGTTAAATCTCACGTGGGTACACAATAAACGATTATTTCTGACACAACTATGAAAAACACCAATTTCATAGCCAAAGGCGACGATTTAGGTACAAAAGTAACGTAACGCTGTCTGCAACACTTTACAAAACAATCTGTATTCGTGCGTTTCCACTTTTCCAGTATATCTTGATACTTACATTGTTGAACTTGCAATCAAATAGAAAATCCGCACGTGGATAGCAGTGTACTTATTCATGAAACAAGTGTGGAAAGTAGGTTTTTTTCAGGACGAGTGTCGGTGACTATAAAACACGAGCGAAGCGAGTAAAATGTTGTATCTCGGCAGTACTAACCAGGCCGCGCTGAAAAGTACAATGAAAATACTTTTCCGCACACGTGCGGAAAAAATCTTTTTCTGTGCATAAGTTTACCCTTAAAATGAGCAGTTTCTGAACATATGCATTGTAAAAAAATATTTCCCGTGTCGTAAGAGTCGACTATGCAGTCGACATAAATGCTATAAATTAACAAAGGTTTTTTTTTGTGTTGAATAATAACGAAATAT
Organism: Thaumatotibia leucotreta; assembly: GCA_025490895.1. Lineage (NCBI taxonomy): Eukaryota > Metazoa > Arthropoda > Insecta > Lepidoptera > Tortricidae > Thaumatotibia > Thaumatotibia leucotreta. The sequence continues at coordinate 23,536 of JALPQI010017565.1, read as the reverse complement.
TGTAATGCATTGTATCTAACCCGGTTTTATAAATATTGTTTTATGAAAGAATTCATGTACCTGAGTATTTTCTTGTTTTAACGTTCGTACTTCGTTTCGATGTGTGATTTTGGGTACACCCAATGGTTTTATTCATGAACACCGCAACAGTTTTCGAGCGAAAGTCGATTGAAGCAGAAATAACACCGCATTAGCCACCCAAGTCAGAGGTCGAACACAATGAACACTTACGTAACTTGTAACAAGTAGGTAAACAATTTAAAATTCACAACTTTTTCAATGTTGTGTAATAAGACTAACAACGAATGCGAATATTTCTGGAAAAATAACAACAACATTAAAATTTTGTGAAGCTCAAATCAAATTTACTTTATTACTTACTAAATATTTTGATTTGTGTTTTTATTTTTTTCCCAGTAGTCACACTATTTAATACAATATAAATTATAAATATTGGATGTCATACGAGTATACCAAAGAAAAAAAGAGTAAGATCATCAAGTTCCGGGGTGGGAATATTGATCAATATTTATTTGATTATTAACTCAAAATTGTACGCTATTTTTGGTAGAAGAGAAATGAATACTACGAGGTTCCGTACATTGATGTTAATTTAAAAAAGAATTAACTAAATTTTAAATTATAGCTGTAGTCCTTTTTGGTATTACGGAAATATATACTCGTATTATAAAAATAACTACTTGAAAAATATAGTCATTATACGCTCGATACTACTCCCAAAGCTAATCGGCACGAAACGAGAGAACGATCCACTAATTACTATATAGGCACCTATTCAAAGATCAAAGTTACCAACCAACAATTTGGATAATGACTGATTTACAGATAACACGTAATATATTGTGAGATGTCCCACGTCGACGTCGTGCGAACAAACGCACATATCGCGTGACCGAGCTTACCTACATGTAGTTTTTGCCTAAATCATTCATAGTGAATCTTCATACCCTAGCATGATGGTATATGCGATGGAGTATTGCCAATATAGGCAATCGGTGGTCTTGGTCACATTCTTACATGTTCATTACACAGGTACCTATACCATTTTTCAGGTGAAAGTAGAAAAAAGGTAAACAAACCTGCTTACTGGAATTATTTCATAATCACATCACGCACTTTCAGAACACAATCTTAGTTTTATCACTAAATCTGATGTTCACAAACATTTTTTGTTAAAATTATTGATATTTATTAGTATGTATTAACGTAAACATATATCTGCGCACGTGTTTCACGATATGTGTCAAAGACATCAAATACTATGGAAAGCCAGCCATATTTGTTTACCTTTTTTTACTTTTAACGGAAAAATTGTTTAGATACATACCTACATAAGCAACACGAACTATCGGTAAGATTCGTCAACTCGGAATTCCGATAGTTTAAACTTACTTATCCCCGGCCCGTTCTCGCGCAACACACAGTTATAGGCGTATTATCGCTTTATCACGTGTCCCAGTCGAAGCTACACCAATACTTACATATCGATTTATTTTTAATAAAATAGGTACGTCATTACACTCAGTACCCGGATTATATAAAGTACGCGAAAACGGGCGTCTTTCCTGTGGACATTGCGAAAGTTAACGTTTCTGGGACATTCAAATTAAATTAGGTTTTCAACACATAGGTAATGCTTGTTTTCGTCAAACAGGAAAATAAGGGTTCTAGATTTCCTATGTCCACAGGAAAGATTTATAACCTAACTCATGCAAAAAAATCTGTATTACCCACCTATATCCAGTGAACCCTGATAATTCGTTTAGCGTGCTCCATCATGCTAGCCGCACTTAGGACCCGACACTCCAAAATATAAGATTAAGTCTCCACGTAAGAGTGAAACCGCTCGTTAAAGCGTTTATTTAAGTTTACTTTCCTTATCGTTATCGCATTCCTTAATTAAGCTTTGCTTTGCGTGCCGGAACTTTGTTACATATATTACGATAGCCGAATTTATACGAAAGAGAAGGTTTGGATCGTGGAAGTTATGTAAAAACGGATGGTTGGAGTTGATTTTTATTTAAGCAAGCGAATAATAAAATCACATCAAACATCATTAGCATATAATCAGTTCACTACTGGATAAAGTCGTCTTTTAGGAGGTAAATTTACCCATAAGCACTACGATGGGCAAGCGGGTTGGCGATCGCAGTAGTGTGTCCACTCCTCTATGATGATGCTGCTGCCCATCATCAATTATCAATTATTAAATGGTCAGTGACACTTCAAAACACTAACAAAACTTGATAAAATGAAGGGTCCACGGAAAAAAACATGTCCAGTGCCTAAAAATATCAGGGCAAATTCACACCTTACTCTGTCAAAAGTAAGGTGGTTTTTCCTTCTGTAATTTAAATTGACTAGACATGTTCTATTTCCGTGGACCCTCCCTTCAAATATCATATATTCTAGACATTTCATAATGGGTACTTATTTCTTATTTAGTTTGACAGGTGTGTCACGACCATGTTCGAAAGTTAAGGTTTTGAAGGAAAACCAACATTTTGATACTTATTTGTGAAGTAGCCCCTGCGTCGAGTTTTCTGTTTAAATCATCATCATCATATCAGCCGAAAGACGTCCACTGCTGAACATAGGCCTCCCCTAAAGATTGCCACAATGATCGGTCGAGCGCCATCCGCATCTAGCGGACATTATACATAAAAATAAAAAACTACGTTTAGGTAACGTTAGCATGGCTGTGACAACTTACAAATCAATTTGACCCATAACTACTTATAATCAAAAATACAGAGTGATTTTTGGGTCGAGTTGCAGGAGTAAACCTATAAGCTAATACTTACCTAGCACAAACCGTTCAGAGACCGACCGTGAAATCGCGCGAACGCCGTGAAAACGCCACGAAATACGCCAAACAAATTATGTGACGCGTGTTACAAATTTTACGCGGTTTTTTAACCTCACGACTTTTAAGTATGAACGTGACTTTTGGTATGTGTGTCTTTGATCATAGAGCGATATTTACACGATGACATGAGACCTGTGAGCTGTGTTTACTTAAAGTACTTACATAGGTAGGTAATAGAAGAGGCTTTAAGTCCAGAAGTGGACTGAAATAGGGTGATGATTGATGATGAAGTTTTAATTTAAAAAGTATTAGACAATTTCTAAACAGTTAACCTACGTGGTAGGTCCCATAATGACTTGGCCTAAGCAGTATTTAGCAATGCGAGGGAAATAAAACTATGATTACTTTTCAATATAGTCTCCTTTAATATCAACACATTTTTGACATCGTTGAATTAGCATCTATATCCCTTTGTAAAAATACGCCGAAGTTTTGTCCTCAAAATGGCTTAAAACGGCCGCCTCCAACTCTTCATCAGTAGAAAAAAATTTTCCTCGTAGGTCCCGCTTCAGATTTGGGAACAAAAAGTAGTCGCTGGGGGCCATGTCCGGACTATACGGGGGATGGTTGACTTCGGTGAACCCACACTCGCGAACTGCAGCCTTGGCCACGGCGGCTGTGTGTACCGGAGCATTGTCGTGTAGCAGCAAGATGCCTTTGGCGAGCTTCCCTCGTCTCTTTTCATTTATGGCAGCCCGCAATTTGTGAATCAAAGAAGCGTAATATTCGCCATTTAAAACGGTATTACGCTCTTTGAAATCAACCATCAGGATACCATGGCAATCCCAAAATATCGTGCACATGAGCTTTTTGTTAGACTGCTGCACCTTTGCCTTAGTAGGCGGCTTTTCGTTTCTAAAACGCCACTCCATGGACTCGCGTTTGTTTTCAGGATCATAATAGATAGAGCACCATTGTTTCGTCTCCGGTCACCAATCGTTCAATTATGGTTTTGGGATTCTCGCCACAGAGGTCCAAAAAGTCTGAAGGACATTTCACTCGTTCATCTTTTTGGACCGGTAACAGAAGTTTGGGTACCCACCTTGCACTGACCTTACTCGTATGAAGATGGTCATGGATTATACGATGGACGGTGCTCTTCGAAAGTCCTAGCCTTGCTGCTATTTCCCTGATCTTTAGGCGGCGGTCACTTAAAACTTCTTCTTTGACGCTGGTGACATTCTCAGGGGTGAGGACTTCCACAGGTCTTCCAGCATGCCCCAGGTCTTCGACAGCTTCCCGGCCATTACGAAACTCATTCACCCAATTTTTACTGTGCTTGAAGGAGAGGAGTGGCCGTACACTTTATCCAAACGATCTTTTATTTGAGCAGGAGTTAACCCTTCTCTAAACAGGAACTTTATAACACTTCGGTACTCAATTTTGGACATTCTCAAATATCTTCCGACAATAAATAAATAAATAAATAATAAATAAATATCTTGGGACATCTTACACAAATCAACCTAGTCCCACGGTAAGCTCAATTAGGCTTGTGTTGTGGGTACCAGGCGACGATATATATAATAGATAGATACGTATAGATACTTAAATACATACACAGCCATGACCAAGGAACAAACATTTGTGATAAATAAATACACAAAGAATGCCCTCGCCGGGATTCGAACCCGGAACCTCCAGCTTCGTAGGCAGGGTCACTACCAACTAGGCTACAGAGGCTGACAAGCTTCACTTGTATGGCTCTAAACCTGCAAATAAAGCTGATATGTTGATTTTGTTAGGATAAGAATACGTGATTGAACGTGCTATCTAGCGGTATATAATATGTCATGACACGTAGTCTAGAAGTGGGTCAGGCCAGATCATTATGGGACAACCTGGTATATGGGACTTAATGGTTCGTCCTGAGCATTTCTCAATATCCCAAAATGTTTGTACATAAAAAAGGGAACGTTTCATATTATGAAACGTTCCCTTTTTTACTACCAATCTGGTAACAAAAAAAGAACGTTTCATACAAACATTTTGGGAAATGTGGTGCATCTTGCTCAGCATTATTGACTCTACCAGCCTAACAATTTTTATCAATATCGAAGACAAGATCAAGTACCTATCGAAAGAATCCGCTCATAACCCCTAGTCAGTGGCGAGGCCCGATTTTAACATTTTATCAACCGCCCGCATCTGTGGCGAAGCCCGATTTGGATATTGAGTAATAAAGCTGACTAATGTATACCTGTCTCTTGCATATTCATTGAGGTGTGTAGCTAGTGAAATAGGACAGATAGAAAACTTGGCCTTGAGCAGCCGTTGTGCGAAAGAGCCGTTGTACGGGCAGTTTCTTAAGGTGCGGTTAAACTAAAAGAGCATTAGCTGTTCTAACCTCCCACTCTACGAAATTCGATCGGTACACAAAACGTGATTGGTTGATTTCTTAGAACAGGCGCTAGAACAGCGAATGCTCTTTTGGTTTAAACGCACCTTTAGAATCGGTGGCCTGGCAATCCTAGTCTGTGACAAGGCCCGAACTGGGCTCCACAGACAACGACTTTTCGCCATTTTTGTCGTCACTGACGAGGGGATAATCATGTTACGACGTTCTTATTACACAGAGTTAGAGTGCACTGGGACATATATATTTTTGAACATTTTTCTGTACACCTTATTTTGTCTTTGACTGTACAGCTAAGGTCACTCTGTATGTGTATACTTATGTGGCGTGTGTACCTATGCCAGCCTTCGTAGCCTAGTTTGTAGTGGCCCTACCTACAAAGATGGAGGTTTCTGGTTCGAATTTCGAATCCTGGCGAGACGAGAGCATTATTCGTGTATTTAGTTATTTATCACAAATATTTGGTCCAAGGTCGTAGCTGTCTATGTATGTATATAAGTATCTATGTATCTATCTATTATATATCGTTGGTACCTTGGTACCCACATCACAAGGCTTAATTGAGCTTACCGTGGGTCTAAGTTGATTTGTGTAAAGGTGGATTTAGACCAAACGAGCATTCGCTCATTCTATCCCCCACTCTACGAAATCAACGAATTTCGACGAATGACGTTTTGTGTAACGAACGAATTTCGTAGAGTGGAAATGCAATCAAATCGTTACAATAGATTTATAAAAGCTGTTAACTTTTGACTACCGAGTGGACAACTTTTGTTTTTCGGACTGACACTGACAATGACCCAAAAACTACCTACCTGCCTACAGGTAGGTAGTTTGTGTGATTAGATTTTGTGATTGTGTGATTGTGATTGTTGTAGTAGGTTATAACCTACTCAAAGATGCGATCTAAAAGTGGATTTAGACCAAACGAGCATTCGCTCTTTCTATCCCCCACTCTACGAAATCAACGAATTTCGAAGAATCATGTTTTGTGTTACGATCGAATTTTGTAAAGTGGGGGATAGAATGAGCATTCGCTCGTTTGGTCTAAATCCACCTTAAGATGGCTCAAGATATATGATGTAGATACCGAAGTCTTGTGGTTGTAATGTGGTAAAGAGCACATAAATGAAAGGAAAGCATCCCGCATACCGCAGCAGTCGGCGGCAGTTAGCGGCTACTTAGCAGCTAGCGGGATACCGTTGTGGGATAATTCTGTTAAACTGTGCTTCGTCAGATAAACACACTGGCCACAGATGTCCTTTATTTATAATTATAACGAATAATACAGAGTATAATGCATGCATTAGCCTATAATAGTCCACTGCAGGACGTAGGTCTCTCCTAGGTATTAACTATTATATACGCATTAGGAGGTAAATGCCCGTAATCGCCACGCTAGGCAAGCGGATTGGCGATCACAGTAATGTGTTTACTATGATGACGCTGCTGCTCATCATCAATCTTTTATCAAATAATGGTCAGTGACACTTAAATCCCTTAGTCGACTCTTACGACACCCGCAGGAGGAGTTGGGGTGGTGACAAATGTATTCTTACTGCCGTCATCACACGGTCAGATATAATACAAACAAGTTATATTTATTCGTTTTAAGGTGGATTTAGACCAAACGAGCATTCACTCATTCTATCCCCCAAATTCGTTCGTTACACAAAACGCGATTCGTTAAAATTCGTGGATTTCGTAGGGTGGGGGATAGAATGACCGAATGTTCGTTTGGTCTAAATCCACCTTTAGTTAGATCACACCTTTCCGCCGGAAGCATCTTTAAATAGGTTATAGGTAGGTAGGTAGTTTTTATTTGATTGTTTACTTACTTTAAGGTTAGTTAATTAAGTATATTTATTTTTAGATTTCTTTTTTAACTTTTAATAGAGAAGTATTATAAATATTTGATGATATACCTATATACCAAACAAAAATACTAGACCAAGATCATCAAGACGTCGGACATAATTGTTTATTAAGTAGTTAATTGCGCAAAATCAGTTTTTATAATCATTTGAAATCGTAAACCAATTTCTTTTATGCATTAAAATCAAAAACATTTTTTTAAAGATAAAGATACTGTAGACTAAACCCCTCCTTATTCATAAACATATTCTAACATAGCAAGCTGCTAAGAATTGTTTGTCCCTTTTGGTTTTATACAGATACATATAGATAAGACTGAAAGGGGTAAACAATACTTAAGGGCTTGCTAAGTAACTATGGAGACGTATATGAATAAGGGGGTAAATCTGGACAATCTTTACTCGCTGCTCGTTCATCGCCGTAGGGACCCGTGGGACCAGTGGGACTAACGGAACTTCAAAATTCGCAATTTTCGAGGACTTAATTCTCTTATCACTCCAACAATAGCGTCAACGAACGATAAATGATCGAAATTTACGAATTTCGAAGTTCGCGGTAGTAAGTCAAACTGCGAACCACGAACGAAGTGTTGCCTCCCTGTCACACTTACGTACGAATTCTCAAGTGCGAAAGAGAGGCAACACTCCGTTCAAGGTTCGCGGTAGTGCCTCAGTGCCTATTTAAGTCTAGCTAGACTAACTATTCGTCGCTTTGAAGACGCGTGATCACATCATTAGCACCACATTAGCACTCTAACACTTTATCTCTGGATATTATGTAGGTATACTAGGTATACGCGTTTCACTCAGACAGTTTACCGTATTTTACTCTAGAATGTCTTTAAGTAGCCTCTTATGTAGATAATCTTACACAAATCGACCTAGTCTCACAGCAAGCTCAGCTGAATCAGTCAATTTGTTATATGAAATAAAGACGTGCATTCACTGAATTCCTTTAAAACCTAAACAAGTAGCATTCACATCATATCACCAGCCTATAATAATCCACTGCTGGACGTAGGCCTCTCCTATTGACTATGCGTATAGACGCATTAGGAGGTAAATGCCCAAAATCTCCACGCTGGGCAAGTGGATTGGCGATCGCAGTAATGTGTCCACTATGATGACTCTGCTGCCCATCATCATCATCAATCAGAACATGTAGCTCGTTGTAATGACCAAGTTATATGGCACGCACTGTGCGTACACGCAGCGATTTCCATAAATTAACAATTTTATTGTAGTAAATTGCGCAAGTTTACAATGTGACCATCTGTTTGTTTCGTTTAACATACTTTCATTATTGGATTCCAAAATTGTATCATTTTCGTATTTATATTATGTCATTTAGTACAAGGCTTAATATATGTATAAGTAGCTATAATTAAGGTTCCACGTCATTGTGAAACATATCTCCTTATTAGTCTAAAATTTAATTCTGTAATATGTTAATGTACCTACCTCTTTACATAGTTTTAAAACGTTTAAATAAGAATTACCCTGAAGCCCAGTTATTTCGGCTTTTTCCAACGGCTAGGGACATTCTGTATATATATACGTATATATGCGTACCTATACGTATATCTGTGTCTCCATCATTGGGTATTCTTCGCCTCAGGGGATCGCAAATCCTGGAAAATAACTGGGACTGTGTGTGGAACTATGTATTAGTAAGTATTGACTACAAGACATGTAGATAGGTTTTGCTTAAAATGATTGATAAGAGAAGAGCGGCGCCTCCCAACACAGGCAACTTTTTGCTTACCGGGCGGCACCATCCTCTACATCATAGCCATGTAACGTTTATGTAATAAATAATTTTAAAATTTGTTTTTTTTTAATTTATTAAAGTAAAAAAAACATGCAAAATAATCCAGCTCGCAATGCTATACAGCACATTCGAGTTACACGCTCGTTGACAGGTAAAGGTGCGTTCAAACTAAAAGAGCATTCGCTGTTCTAACCTCCCACTCTACGAAATTCGATCGGTACACAAAACGTGATTGGTTCATTTCGTAGAACAGGCGCTAGAAGAGCGAATGCTCTTTTGGTTTAAACGCACCTTAATAGGTAACCCCAAGACCCTAGATGGCCCCGTTGGCATCAACTCTGGGCCTGATGATGGGATCCTGGAGTAATAGGTTAAAAGTAAAACCGTTTTTTTATTATCATCAGACAAAATAATTGCTATTATTTGAAAGTAGGTATTGTTTACTTATTATCTCAACCGACAGATCGTTAAGTATCGCACATACTCTGAGTAATCCTCAAGTAATCTGCTATAAGCCTTACGTGGAACATTATCAATTGAATCAGTATAAATGTAATAATGACGTTACATGTGTAGGTACATTTTACTTATATATTGCATCATTATCGCATTTGGCACAGCCTGTAATAATAATTGTATGTGGGGAAATTATATAAAATAATAATAAAGAACATTCGCGGTCGAAGAATATGGGTCGGGTGTAATTTTTCATAGAAAATACTGCAAAGGGGTTGTTTTCAATGTGAGCTTTCAAATATTTGCAGGATAAGGAGAATCCCTTTTAACATCACATTGTGATAGATCGTTGCGCGTTGGATAGATTGGAGCATTTGATTGGTTTTTCTTGAGTGGTCAGCCTCCATAGCCTAGTTGGTAGTGACCCTGCCTACGAAGCTGGAGGTTCCGGGTTCGAATCCTAGTGAGGGCATTATTTGTGTATTTATTTATCACAAATATTTGTTCCTTGGTCATGGCTGTCTATGTATTTAAGTATCTATCTATTATATACATATGTCGGAGACATGCTTCAGTTGGCGCAGACGTGTACGATATGTCGAGTCATCGAACGTCTGAATAGTCTTATTTGCAATGTTTACATTTAATTTGTTAAGAGTTATAAAATCTAGAAAACGATAAGCAATGTTTTGCTTGAGATGTTCTTTGCTTGGTGCATGCAGGTAGACATTAAACGTTATGTTGGTATCTACCCGCCTATGAAGGAGGTAGTTTGTGAGCGCACGGTATAAAAGGTCACTAGCGCAGTGTTCATGGATTCATTCTTGATTTAGAGTTGGAATAAAGCATTCCAGGGTTGAGTAAATGATGCATGGACGCAAGCTTATAACTCTCCAGTCGTTTTCTATCAGTATAGTTTATAGTGTTGTAAATAGTCTTGTTTTAAGTGTGTACTTGCTGTGATTATTTAAAGTTTGGAAAATGTAAGACCGTCTGAGTTTCTTGCTGGTTCTTCTCACAACAGAGGTTTATCATTTGTGAACCAGTATAATAAAAGATTGTAATTTACCTTGTGTTTAATTATGTGCGTCCATGCATAGTATACACCTTTGTAAGTAGATACGATCAGTAGCTAAAAATATTCCCCCCCCGTTCTCGGCTGTCCCTCTGACATCAGAAAGCGGGATGTTGAATAATCGCCTACAATGAGTGGTCATGGTAAATGTACCATACGTAAAGAGTTGAGGTTTGAAATCATCGACAGTCGGTAAGGTTGCACTATCGTTACTTTTTTATTTGGTGTAAGGTGTAAATTACTCGTATCTTTTGAAGCAAAGTCTGTTTCGAGACGTAATTTGAGATATCAAGTTAGTTTTTTTATGGAATTTCTATTGTTGCAATACGTGTGGGTAGGTACTCCACCCACTTCACAAAAAAAAAAAAAAACAGTAATTTTAATAGTTTCAAAGAATATCATGGCCCATACTTGTTACTTTTTTCTGACTTTTGAAATACTACCAGTTCTGAAATACGGGCAAGTAACCCGTGGGTTTTGTTTTGTGGTCTACCAAAAATTGATTAGAGATTTCGTATGCCTGTTTTTTAAGTTTTCTATGCGTGTGAAATTTATGTTACAGAATGTTTCGTGATGATTTCGTTCGTGATGACACTGATGACTATGTTGTGGCAATGAAACGAGCTCAGAATGTTTCAATTTCAAGAACAACGCGTTCATAGTAGCCAGAAGTTCCGTTCAGGATGACTATGCTGTTGCGATGAAACTACCACAATTTCTTGTGAAACGTCCAGGAAATGAAGGAGAATAAAGACTCCAGGTCTTCGGAAGTTACTTTTGGAGCAACGGATGTACAAGGACAGGTTTCGTTCCAATTGTTTTAATGCAAAATTCGAAGCATTAATTTAAAGAAATAACAGTTTGACATTTCTATTTTTAGCGTGAAGTTTTTGTGTTTACAAAAACGTTTTAATCTTTGCGAGATTAACTTGGTTGTAGTAAAGTGAAGCCCATTATTATTTTAATACAAAGTTACCAAAAGATACCAATACCCTAACCTCAACTTTTTATTTTTGTGATCAGGTTAAGTTGAGAGCTCGCGTGCAAAATATCTCTGTCATAAAACTGATACCGTACAATTTGATGATTACAGTTCAACATGGTGAATTGGAGCGAGCTGCCGGCCTGCAAGCTATTGCTGTCATCATGTCCCGACGGCGTGCCAGAGGCTGATGACTGGTGTCGCTGCTGCCTACCGTGAACACGTGGTGCAGCGCGTGGTGTAGACACGTTGTCAATCCGGTGAGGAGTTCACATTTTGTTGAGCTATTTGAGCCCTGAGCTAATGTTGTTGAGTCATCGAGGGCTTCTACCCTTTCGATTCTATAGAGTTAAAACTTGAGCAAGAAATGCAACATTAAAACTAAATTAGACAGCGATAACGTAAGGTTACGCAAGTTTATTAAAGACTTTATTAAAGTTTTATTAAACGCATTGAGATCTATTTTAATAATTTCTGATATATGATGATGATGATGATGATGATGATGGTGATGATGATGGTGATGATGATGACGAAAATGGTGATGATGATGATGATTATGGTGATGATGATGATGAGGATGATGGTGATGATGATGATGATGATGATTATGGTGATGATGATGATGATGATGATGGTGATGATGATGATGGTGGTTATGATGATGATGGTGGTTATGATGATGATGGTTGTTATGATCATGATGGTGGTTATGATGTTGATGATGGCTATTATGATGATGATGATGGTTATTGTGATGATGATGGTGGTTATGGTGATGATGATGATAATCATTTCTTATTATTTGAACCGTCAATAGTTTCAGTTTGACTACCTTATTAGTTCAATTAAAATGGTGGGTACTAGAATTAGTCATTATAGTTTGCAATCGTATAGTTTGCAATCGTGGAATGAAACTATTTACATTTTTGTTGGGTTCAGTTTTCTCGGACTACATACACCATTTATCATTCGTAGTCGTAGGTGTAAAATCGGATCTATTTTTCCGTCTCAGTGCGGCCACGACTGTGAGTGGCGTGCGTTTGGTTTAATGGTGTAAGTGGTCAATGCGTTCTGATTGTCCGACAGCCATGGAGGTGGTTGTTAAGACTCTATTGCTCGGTGTAGCATCTGGAGTATTGTAACTGCTGTGAGTACTGCAACCCATTTGTTGTTTTTGTTGAAGTGAAGTGTTTCATTTTTACTATTGTAGAACTATGTCGGTTACTAGCTAGTAAAGTAGTAAGTAAGTACATAGACAGACTTGCTAGTCTGTTTCAAATGTTAATGAAGTTGATTTTAATTCCCTTAGTTGATTAAATGAGTACCTAAAGAAAATATGATACTGCATTACGGCATTTAATTTTCTATAAACTACTTTAAATGCAGAAAGGGTAATTGTTAAATTTAATGAGTTCTTATGTCATTTGAGCTTTCAATGGACTGAGAGCAAGTTCGATGGATTGAGCGTGATCTAATAATCGCATCGGAAGTTCCGGAGCATGTAAAAGGTGCACATGGACTGCTTTTTATGTGCAGTATACTCTTTGCGAGGAGTAGCACTTACGCGGCTGAAATGGTTAACTTCTGATGGGTTATTGGATCCTAACAAGCCCATGGACAGAAATTGAATCAGGTGCATGGTTATGGTGTAACCTGGTTGAGTAACTTACGTTTTTGTTTGAGTCGAGGTATTGACTCTTTAGTTTAAATCATTTTGACTTTTAATTGGTAAAACAGAACTTGGTTTTCAAGAAATGTAACTGAGTGATATTTGATGACGTGATGATAGATGTGAATTTTTGGTATACCGTTACGTTCTGGGGGTAAAAATGTGCCGGGGTGTTAATTGCCTAAAGACTGGCATGATTTTTGACATTGTCTTGTCAAAATCCCAAACGTGATGACGAATGTTGTAAATCGTATGTTGGGCAAAGTAATAAGTTGGCTTCAGAGTATGCCCACAGTCAGTTTGGTGACTGTGGATGGTTTTCGTACAATCATGTAATGATTGTAGACAGTGTTCCTGCGTACCTAGCTGAGGTCGTGGATGAAGTGTGCCTACAGTATTATGGTGACTGTAGATGGTATTCCTGCGTACCTCGCTGAGGACGTAGATGAAGTGTTCCTACAGTATTAATGGTGACTGTAGATGTAGATGGTATTCCTGCGTACCTTGCTAAGGTCGTGGATGATGAGTTTACCAACAATGTTGTTGAGAGTTATAGAGTGTTCTTGCAAACTTTATTTACTCAGGTCAGTCAGTCAAACTCAGGTCAGTCAGTGACTGCGCTGAAGGTTATAGATGTGTCCGTGTACATTACTCGGATAGCGGGTGTTTTGTGACATGTTGATGACTGTAGAATGTTTTTCTGTGTACATTGCTGAGGTCATGGGCGATGAGTTTGCTTCCAGTATTTCTGATAACTGTTGGTGGTATACCTGCGTACCTTGCTAAAGTGGTGGATGTGTATAGAGTCACATTGACGATTGTAAGATGTTCCTACGATCCTCTAACAGGTTATAGAAGAGGAGTGTGAAATGGTCGTGTGTAAAATTGTTTCCAATTTGATTTCGTAAAATTTAACAGTAGTCATTTCTATCCCATTATGTATTGAGGTCAGAATGGGTCGACCGTACCAGAGGCTTGATCGTAGCCGTAGCCCATTGTGTCTGCCTGTGAGTAGTCCGTGGGTACGCGGTGCGCGACAGGCTCTGGCGGAGGTCGCCTTTTAGAGACCGTAGTGTCATAGGGATGAATCGGCGATCCCTTGGGGATGCGCGTAGTGTGTGTGGTTATGTGATAACCAATAGGCCACGAATGACATTATGTTCCTCCGAAAGTTTTCTGTAATGTTTTACGTAAAATGTGGCTAGGAAAGCCAGATGGTACTTGTTTGCTCTTGAATTTAAATTGGTGGTAATTAATTGACCATAAGTGATCGTAAATTCAGTTGCAAAGATTAAAATTATTTTTCTTGAGTTGAGATGATTTTACGTAGACAGATAATTTGGTCAGGAGTGACCGAGTGGTAACAAAGACTACTGGTGTACGTGTTTGTTTCAGATACAAGCGAGGATGCTTGTCTTGTCAGCATGGCCGTGTCGGAGACATGCTTCAGTTGGCGCAGACGTGTACGATATGTCGAGTCATCGAACGTCTGAATAGTCTTATTTGCAATGTTTACATTTAATTTGTTAAGAGTTATAAAATCTAGAAAACGATAAGCAATGTTTTGCTTGAGATGTTCTTTGCTTGGTGCATGCAGGTAGACATTAAACGTTATGTTGGTATCTACCCGCCTATGAAGGAGGTAGTTTGTGAGCGCACGGTATAAAAGGTCACTAGCGCAGTGTTCATGGATTCATTCTTGATTTAGAGTTGGAATAAAGCATTCCAGGGTTGAGTAAATGATGCATGGACGCAAGCTTATAACTCTCCAGTCGTTTTCTATCAGTATAGTTTATAGTGTTGTAAATAGTCTTGTTTTAAGTGTGTACTTGCTGTGATTATTTAAAGTTTGGAAAATGTAAGACCGTCTGAGTTTCTTGCTGGTTCTTCTCACAACAGAGGTTTATCATTTGTGAACCAGTATAATAAAAGATTGTAATTTACCTTGTGTTTAATTATGTGCGTCCATGCATAGTATACACCTTTGTAAGTAGATACGATCAGTAGCTAAAAATATTCCCCCCCCGTTCTCGGCTGTCCCTCTGACACATATATCGTCACCTAGTACCCACATCACAAGCCTTAATTGAGCTTACCGTGGGACTAAGGTTGATTTGTGTAAGATGTCCCAAGATATTTATATTTATTTTATATTTTGACCAACGACGGAACCGTAGGTAGCAAGGCCCGACAATCTCTTGGCCGTTTTGTTTAATTCAATGGTTAAATTGAAATGTCAGCTATATCGAGATCAAGACAACGTTCACGTAAACTGACGGCTCAGGAATCGGCAATGAGGTGTTACAGAATGGAGAATGCAAATTCAATTGCAAATCGAATGTTTTCTTATGTGACCCGTATTACATGCGGTTGCATAAAAAATAAGGAAATACAGTGCCGTAATGTACATTTCTTGGTTTGCTAGCAATACTTAAAACATTGATCTGGCCTACTACCGCGAAGATCGAAATTCGTACATTTTGAGGATTTTTCTCTGTCACTCAAACGAAGGCGTCACTAGACTGAGAGAAATAAATCCTCGAAATTCACGAATTTCGTTTTTCGCCGTAGGGCCGCTGTAGCCGTACCATAAGTTGTCGAGTAGGTAACAGTTTAAGCAGTCCATCGCGCTCGCTCTAATAAATCAGTGCGAGCGCGATAGAATGCTTTACGCCGCGGCCACGACATCGGTCTAAGGCGACCGGCTTAGCGGAAAACGTATGGTGTTCCCTCTCGTACCCATATCGCCATCCCGCTCCAACTCATGGATTCGCTCGCCGCTGGTCGCCTTAGACCAATGTCGTGGCCGGGCCGTTAAGTATCGAGTAAAACCTTACCTACGGCTATTGGTCGGAAATAGTAGGGTTTATATTATTATCATTGCAAATACCTACGTGTTACCATCATACAGGCTTTTTTGAAACCGAGGCCTCGGTTCCTCGCGAGGAACGACATGCAGATTATTAGCCAAACCGTAAGCATTATTTTTGATTAAAAAGTATAATTTTAAAAGTAATTAACTTCCTAACCACTGACGCGATTTGATTTTTGCAATTAGTGCCACGTAAAATAAGAGGGATGTCACGTACAGTCGAAGACAAAATAAGGGGTATACAAAAACGTTCAAAAATATGTCCCAGTGCACTCTAATTCTGTGTAATAAGAACGTCGTAACATATTTATGAACGGATTCTTTCGATACTTATTTTTGCACTTGACTGTACCCACAGTTACATGAAGCATTCTAAATAAATAAAAAAAAAATATATATCATGGGACATCTTACACATATCGACCTAGTCCCACGGTAAGCACAATTAAGGCTTGTGTTGTGGGTACCAAGCGATGATATATATAATAGATAGATGCATATAGATACTTGTCAGCCTCTGTAGCCTAGTTGGTAGTGGCCCTGCCTACGAAGCTGAAGGTTCTGGGTTCGAATCCCGGCGAGGGCATTATTTATGTATTTATTTATCACAAATATTTGTTCCTTGGTCGTGGCTGTCTATGTATTTAAGTATCTATATGTATCTATCTATTATATATATCGTCGTCTACTTAGTACCCACATCACAAGCCTTAATTGAGCTTACCGTGGGACTAGGTCGATTGGTGTAAGATGTCCCAAGATATTTATTTATTATTTACTTAAATACATAGACAGCCATGACCAAGGAACAAATATTTGTGATAAATAAATACACAAATAATGCCCTCGCCGGGATTCGAACCCGGAACCTCCAGCTTCGTAGGCAGGGTCACTACCAACTAGGCTACGGAGGCTGACATCGGAGGCTGATTCTATCGTCGGGGATAATGCAATACCGCGTAACTACCAAAGCAGATAGAGTTCAAATATCAAACAATTGACACTCAAATTGATCCTAATTGAATTTGTTAGGTACGCGGCATTGCACTACTTATCCCTGACGATATGTCAGTAGCTGAGAAAAGTTCACTGAGAAGCAATGTACTTCAAAATTAATCGTAAAGGTGCATGCAGATCAAAAGATCATTCGCTGTTCTATCCCCCACTCTACGAAATCAACGAATCACGTTTCGTGTAACGATTGAATTTCGTAGAGATAAAACAGCGAATGCTCTTTTGGTCTGCATGCACCTTTAATTAGCGCTTGACAATGACAGATCGCAGCCACCCGCAGTGTTTGACAACTATACAGTACACGCGTTATATTGATAAGTTCATCAATATCACCCTCAGAATATTCGTCTGAAATTTGGCCAGTGACTATAAAATCACCTTATTTTGGCGTGGCAAATCACCCACAGATCACGTGGACGGCACGAAAACGCTAATGAATCGTGCGATTCCCGGAAGCGATTCGTAAGCGATTCCGCGAGAAAGCGAGATAGGACGTGCGACGCCAATCTGCCGTCGATTCGCTTTCGATTGTCGAGATCAAACCTACCACCATCATCGAAAATCGTAAATTACGATCATTTTTTGACAGACTTCAAAAAAGGAGGGGCTCGGATCTTAATTCAACAGATTTTTTTTGTGTATGTTACTCGATATTTATCCCGGAGAATCGTGAACATCTAGATTTTTTTTAATCGAAGGGGTATAACCCCAAGATGGTCCCGTTGGCACCTAGTCGGGGTCTGATGATGGGATCTTGTTGAAGTAGGTAGTTTTTTTTTTAATTTTGCAATTATGTACCCTACTGTGCCGTGTGGGCAATAAGAATAATAATAATAAATATCTTGGGACATCTTACACAAATCGACCTAGTCCCACGGTAAGCTAATTAAGGCTTGTGATGTGGGTACCAGGCGACGATATATATAATATATAGATAATATAGATACTTAAATACATACACAGCCATGACCAAGGAACAAATATTTGTGATAAATAAATACACAAATACGAGTAATGCCCTCGCCGGGATTCGAACCCGGAACCCCCAGCTTCGTAGACAGGGTCACTACCAACTAGGCTACGGAGGTTGACAACAATATGCGGAGAATACATTAATTGTCACCACACAAACTCTTCCCGTGGATGTCATATAAGAGTAGTAAAGGAACGTGTCACTGAACATTATTTAAGGTCGATGATGGACAGCAGAGGCATTCCAGGAATTAGACGTTCGAGGCGTATGGACATTCCGGGAACTGGACATTCGAGGCAAATGGACATTACAGGAACTGGACATTCGAGGCAAATGGACATTCCAGGAACTGGACATTCGAGGCAAATGGACATTCCAGGCATTAAACATTCGAGGACTACTACGGTCGCCAACCCACTTGTCAAAGTCAAACTATTCTTTATTCAAGTAAGCTTATTAATAAGCATTTTCGAATCGTCTGACATTATCAAGAGAGAGAAATAAATCTACTACTGGTTCAAACCCTACACCGTTCCTGAGAAGAACCAGTAAGAAACTCAGGTGGACTTATTTTTTCAAAACAGTATAATAATACATCTTATTAAAATAACATGCATTAAATAATTTATTACATAAAAAAAAGAATATTATAGACATTTATATAAAAAAGAGTAATAAATAATATTAAACTCAAACTTGCTCAATGGTGTGCCTATTATTTTTAATTTATATCAATGAACTGCCAAAAATATTTGATAATACTTGTGTCCTCTTTGCAGACGATATTTCCATAGTTTTTCCTTACATGAATATAAACAATAACCTGAATTCTCTTTTGCACAATACCCTAACCAAAGTTGTCGATTGGCTAAATATCCATAACCTAGAACTTAACCTAGATAAAACAAAACTAATGCAATATAAACCGTACCAAAGAAGTAACTTAAATATTTACTTTACATACCTCAACCAAACACTAGAATGTGTCGATTCAACCAACCTTCTGGGAATTGAGATAGACACAAACTTAAATTGGAAGTCTCATACCCAAAAACTTGCTTCAAAACTATCCAGTTTTACTTATGCCTTGATGGAAATAAAAAAACACACCGACTTAAAAACTGCACTATGTGCCTATCATGCATTTGCCCATTCTTGGCTACGGTATGGCATCATTATATGGGGCAATAGTACTAACGTGCCTGATCTTTTTGTGCTACAAAAGAAATGCATAAGGATTTTAGTTAACATAAAACAGACGGAAAGTTGCAGACCACATTTCCTCAAACTTAACATTTTAACCTTGACATCTTTGTACATACTAGAGCTTTGTAAATTCTTGAGAAAGTATAAACACTTTTTTCCAGCACCAAGTAACTCAACAACGTCCTACCTCCGCCCTAGAAACAATATCCCGACGCCAGCATCTAAACTAAAAATGCACAGTTCTAGCCCTTATGTAATGTGCATAAAAGCCTATAATAAACTAGGTACCAAAAACTATTAGAGATGAAGAGAAAGATACTAGTTTTAATGTCAAAATAACTAAGTACCTAATAGAAAATAGTTTTTACTCTCTTCAAGAGTTTTTTGAATGTTAATATAACCAAAGACTAAGACATGTGATGTTATTTAATTTGTGTATGTTTGGTAAAAAAGTTGAATCAAAAGTTTTAAATTGTATTTCTTATCCATTTAAACTTAAAGGATTTGGAATGTAAAAATATAGTTATACACGAGTAGGTTGTAAGATTTAGTATTAATTAGTCTTAAGGAAATATTGTAGTGCCCCTCAGGGTTTCATAGCTGGACACATATAATGTATTACCTAATCTTGTATTACCTATGAAAACAATAAACATTACTGATTACTGATTACTGTGTATAAGCATTTACCTAAGCATCCATACGCATGCTACTACTAAATACCTATGCGTCCATTAGTAGTAGGATGTCATCACGTCCAGCCAGTTACCGCACTTTAAATAACTACAATTTGGACGCCTCCGGTGGGCCTGGCCGAATACGGCGTCCATTGCGCCCTTACAAGGAAAACTAATAATTACACGCATACGGGTTAATGTAGGGAAAAGTGGGACATTTGGAACGTAAGCAAAGGGCCGGGGACTGTTCGGTTTTGAATGCCGTTTGTCATATTTAATAAGTCGACTGCAAAAAAATTGTAAATAGTTAAGGCCTGAATCAAAACAAAAATCACGACTGCGACGAACGACGAAAGTTAGTCACACAAACTATAAATAATAAATAAATATCTTGGGACATCTTACAAAGGGGTTTGGGTAAAGTTGGCGTCGTTTTTAAATTTTGGCGGCCACTCATGAAAGTGGTAAATTTGAAAAGAGCAATTTAAAATAAACTTATTTTATTATGGAGTGCATATAGCTAAATTATATCGGAGCCGAGATATCTTACTTTAAAGTTTTATAGTAGAGACTCACATTTATTTTTGAAATGCATCGGAATGAGTTAAAACTACTATTGTGTATAATGTGTATGCCACGTAAAACCTACCCTTAACTCATAAGGTAACCTTGGACATAAGGTTCTTTTTCGGTCAATGATTATTTAGAGATAGTTCCTTTTTTTTTAACACGGCGATTTTATGTTATGACGGATGTCGATGAACGTTCTATTGAACGTAATTATGTCAAAGGTTTTATGTCGCATTTTATACAACAAATAAAAGTATTCATATTTTTACACTTTATGCGTGTTTTTCAGATATATAAATAAATGTAGACAAGCGAATCGTATGTTTTCGGGTAGGTACCTAATAACATTAATTGATTATCCGACCAAATCAAATACCGCTTGGACCTATCACTGAACGATCTGAGGCCCGTTTCTCAAAAGCTGGTAACTTGTAATACAAGTGGAAGCCTTTTTTAACACTATTAATAAGATAACACCCTCGGGCCCTCGGGCTCAGTCTGAAAATCAGCGCTGAATAGGTATCTATTTAGCACAAGCTGAGACTGGGACCCATTGCCTAAACAAGGGAATAATATAAGTAAGCTAGTTAATAGTTGACTAGTTCACCAAGCTTCCGCTAACCGCTAGCGCTAGGCAAAGCAAGCGCTGTCAGTGATAAATATGGTCGCGTTCATGGATAAAAAATGTTGTGCTATTTTTCTTTGTTTTCTGTTAGTGTTTATTTTATTTTATTTTTTTACTCTGTTTGTGTGTTATCTGTCGTGGCATCACCAAATGGGCCCTACGGAAGATCAGCGCTGGCCTTCGGGCTAGCACTACGCTGAGTAGGGTCCATTTCGTGATGCACCAATTTTTCTTTGTCAACTATTTTATATATACTGTCTTGTCTTGTGTGTCGCGAATAAATGTTTTATTATTATTATTATTATCTTTTATTTCATCTTCATCTCAGATTAGGTAATTTATAATAGGTTTATAAAAATAAAATACAATAAAACATACAAAAACAATACAAAACAAGTAAATACATTATAAAAAACCTAATCTAGGGTGCCGCCGGCAGCGGGGCGGGCCCAAGCTGCCGGTGGTTAGGGCTACAGGGAGAGGAACCGCCGGACTATGCGCGCCGTGTCCAGGATTACCGCCTTCTGCATCGGACCCTTGACCCAACCACCTAGCGAGAGCCTCTTGAGGTGTTGATCGAGACTCTTCGCTATGAGACCATTCGCAGAAACAACTATCGGCACAATGATCGCCGAATCAACGTCCCACATGTCGGTTACCTCGTGAGCCAAGTCAAGGTACTTACTGGCTTTGTCCTTCTCGGCCTTCACGAGGTTCTCGTCATGGGGGATCGTGATGTCGATGAGCATTGCCCGGCGTTGCGATCGATCTATCAGCACGATATCAGGCTTATTGGCTACAATAGTCCTGTCCGTGATGATAGATCGATCCCAATAGAGCATGGCACGACCATTTTCGAGAACTGCCGCAGGTGTGTACTTATAGTAAGGCACTTCGAAGCCCACAAGGCCGTATTGAAGAGCAAGCTGCTGGTGTACAATCCTGGCTACGAGGTTGTGTCTGTGCAAGTACTCGGTGTTAACAATCTGAGAACAACCGGAAATAATATGCCTGAGTGACTCACCGGGACGGCGGCATGCCCGACAAATGTCGACCGTACCGTCCTTCAGGATATATTTCCGGTAGTTATTCGTCATGATAACCTCGTCAGCAATTGCACAGGCAAAACCCTCGGTTTCTCCGAAGAGGTCCCCGAATCGTAGCCAGTTCACCGACGCGAGCAGATCTACGTCAGGTCCCGTGAGGGCCTTGTAGAACCGCCCGTGTAGCTCCTTGCTCTTCCATACCGCCCTGCGGTCCTCGGTGCTTAGTACCACAGGTCTGCGCCAGTTCTCTTTTGCCAAGGAGAGCGGCGTGAGGTTCCGGTCTACTGCCACCACATCACGATGCATCCCGCACTCATTGTTAAGGAAATAGTTTCTGAGATTGTACACCTCGCGGTTGTGGAGGTCTTTGGCATTTAAGAAGCCGCGGCCTCCACATTTACGCGGGATGTACAGTCTCATAACTGATGAGCGCGGGTGTAGCATTCGATGTGTGGTAAGCAGTGTACGGACCCTTCGATCCAGGGCGTCCAGCTCGGTCTGAGTCCACCTTAGTATGCCAAAGGAGTATGTGAGTATGGGTATTACCCAGGCGTTGAAGGCGCGCACTTTGTTGCCTCCTGACAAAAGACTGTTAAGTACTTTTGTGAGCCGGCTGAAAAAGCGCTCCTTCACCGCCTGTCTAATTCCCATATCTTCAATACCCAAAGACTGTGACATACCAAGGTATTTATAGGTTTCTGCTTCCGAGATAGATCTGAACGACATTGTCTCAGAAAGCTGTAAATTTGTTGAATTTACTACTTTCCCCCGCTGCACATGCATAACCGCACACTTATCGACACCAAATTCCATATTGATGGCACTACTGAAAACTTCTGTGGTTCGCAGTAGTTCCAACAAGTCTTGGCTGTTTGGCGCAAATAATTTGAGATCATCCATATACAGAAGGTGAGAAATGACTTCACCCTCTCTCCGAAGCCGGCAACCTAGTCCTGAATCCTTCAGCAGGGTGCTGAGGGGATTCAGAGCTAGGCAGAACCATAAGGGACTCAGACTGTCACCCTGGAATATTCCTCGCTCGATCCTTATAAAGTCCTGCGGGCCAGAGGGGCCATCCCCGTCTCCTGGTTGACGAAGGACTGTGGTCCACTGCCTCATACAAGCGCCGAGAAAGGATCTTAAAGTTGCATTAACTTTATACAGCTCCAAGACCCTTTCCAACCATGAGTGAGGCACCCCGAATCATAGGCCTTCTTGTAGTCAATCCAAGCGGCGGAGAGGGCCCCTCTGTTACGCCGGACTTGCTGGCAAATGGTCATGTCGATGAGGAGGAGCTCTTTAGTACCACGGGACCCAACCCTACATTCATTTTGAGCAGGAGCCAAAACATTGTTCGAAACAATGTGCGTGTTAATTTTTACTCTCAAAATGGACGTAAGGAGCTTGTACAGTGTGGGCAAGCACGTGATGGGTCGATAGTTCTTTGCTTCCGTGGTACTAACCGGACTTGTAAAGC